>OVBA01007697.1:0-13982 GCA_900406435.1 Lepidium aucheri | reverse complement strand
TCGAAGTTCCACAATTTGATAACGAGTGTTGAGTTCTAGCATCAACATTTTTTAATTTTTATAAATAATTTTTAATATAATACTTTTATATATAATAAGATTTTTAAAGAAAATGAGCTCTTAGCAATGAAAATTAATTTTTTTAGAATTAATTGTTTAACAATTAATATTTCTGATTTCCTTGTTGATTAAAGTTAATTTTAAGGTTAGAAATTCTTTTTAAATAAGTATAAGCTAAAATTTTAAAAAATCTATCTAAAGATATATTTTATTTATTTTTAGAAAAATAAATAAATACAAGAAAATTTCTGATCGTTGGATTTAGACACATGTAATCATCATGTTAATGAGTATCTTTGAAACTTTACTTCATATAAGATAATTTTTTTTGTTTTTATAAATTATTTTTATTTAATAAAATTAGTAATGAAAATTACTTTTTGTAAGAATTATTTTGTTAACAATTAATATTCTTGATTTCCTTTTTTATTAAGATTTCTTTTTAGGTTAGGAATTACTTTTAGATTAAGATAAGGTAAATATTAAAAAAAAAAATTTAAAGATCTATTTTTCTATTTTTAAAAAACAGACTAATATATACAAATTTCTAATCGTTGACTTTGACACATGGAATCATTTTATAAATGAGTAACTTTGAAATCTTATTTAATATAATAGGATGATAATAATCATGCTAATAATATTAAAATAAATTAAAATAAAATAACGATATATTAAAGTTAAAGAATTTACTTTTTTTGCTTGTTTGCCTTAATTATGTTGGCTGTAAATGGGAAATAAATAACTATGTTGAAGAGAGCTTGGAAAGTTTGAGAGAATTGAAAAAATTGTCTATGTGTTTATGTATATATAACAATTGATATTTACAATTGCCTTTTCGATTAGGATTATGAATATAAATCTATTTTAGATTAGGATCATGTAAACATAGTTATTTAAGAAATATTTAGATAGTTATATTCCGTTGGGATTATGATCAAAACTAATTATTTTGTGATAAAGTTAAATATTGAAATAATCTATTTAAAAATCTGTTTTCATATACCATTTCCTCTCTCTTTTTTGTCTAAGCAAAAAAACATAATAATAAAACTGCCATTATTTATTTAAAACTACCATATCAGCATCGCAACTTATGAAAACATTCAGAGTTGAAACAGAGAGAAAAGGAAGATACTTTATTAAGATAGAAAGTGATCAACGTTTTCAAACAAACAAAGAACAACACCTTGCTAAACTACCAAGCGTAAGCTCAAGCAGAGACAATATAATTTCAATAACTCAAGAGAATAAAGGTAAAAGAAAATAATGGCCAACAATTTCCATAAATACGAAGAAACTTACAAAAGAAAAGGAAAACCTAAAACAAAAAGGAAAAGATAGAAGGGATAGAGTTGAATCTTAACAAACAGATATAGTGAATTCTTCATCACGTGAGCACGTGAGTTGACTTGATTTTCCTATATCAAATCCCGTGTTTGAAAGAACCTTGACCTCAAGGTTCAAATGAAGGGTAATTCCTTTGAAGATCAAAAAGAAACTCCCAAAAGGCTTGAGAATCATCAAGATGTTGCCATTTTACTAACACCATCGTGACAGCTAAGCCTTGACGTTGAACAAACTTCCTTTCTAAAAAAATTTCAGAAAGAACTAGAGGAAGAGATGTCAAAGTCTGAATTGAACGCACTAGAACCCTAAGTTGTAACATATCAAACACGGGATGCACTTGAGAAGAAGGAGGAAAAGCAAACTTGTAAGCTACTTGTCCGCATTTGTTAATAATCTTGTACGGACCAAAAAATTTTGGGCTTAACTTCCAATTCAAACAAGACACCACAAACTATAGACGATATGGTTGAAGCTTTACATAGACATAATCACCAATTGCAAGCTCTTTCTCAGTCCAGTGTAAGTTTTCATTTTGCTTCATCCTATGCTGAGCATATAATAGGTGGAACTAAAGGACAGTTATCATGCTCTCACACTGTTGAAGATTCTTGGAAACTGCTACAACTTTGGACTCACCAGGCAAGTAATGAAGATGACTCGGAGGTGGCTGAACATATATAGCTTCAACGGGTGTTGTTTGGGTGGTCGTATGAAAAGTGGTGTTGTACAAATACTCTACAAGAGGTAACCACTTACTCCATAATTGAGGAGAATCACTTGTCGTAAAACGCAAATATGTTTCTAATTCATAATTGACAACCTCTGTTTGACCGTTGTTTTGCGGATGATAAGCACTTGAGTAATTCAATGCAACTCCTTGAAGTTTAAAGAGCTCCTGCCAAATATCACTGAGGAAGAAAGCATCACGATCACGCACAATATATTGTGGACATCCATGAAGCTTAAATACATTGTCAAGAAAGGCTTGAGCCACTACTTATGCTGAATAAGGGTGACTCAAAACCAGGAAATATACTTCTTTACTAAGTCGGTCAACAACAGCAAAGATCACAGATTTACCAAATGAATTAGGAAGACCATCAATAAAATCCATAGACAAGTCAGTCCATAAGGCTTCATGAACCCGTAATGGTTGTAACAGTCCCGAAGATGTCATGTTATCGTACTTGCAACATTAATAGACATCACACCTGCAGATGTATTCTTGTATATTTTTGGAAATTTTTTCCAATAAAACAAGCTCTAAATTCGTTGATGTGTTGCACCTCTTCCGGAATGACCATTAGATCCAGAACAATGTAACCATTCCAAAAGTAAAGCATGAAGTGAAGCATCACGTGGAACCACAAGTTTACTTTTGCGGAGTAATGTGTCCTTGCTTTTGGATTCTTCTTCAGCTCTTCATTTAACGCATTAAACTCTTGATAATACACGTAACAACCTTAACTTCTATCCACTAAATCACAATCTAACAAAGTTAAAGCCATGAAATCTCGGGTTCCTCCTTCCTAGAAAGAGCATCAGCTGCAATATTTTCATTTCCAGTTTTGTATTGTATTTCCTAACTGAACTCAAGCATCTTTGGAAGCCATTATTGTTGAATTGGAGTATTTAATCGTTGTTTCAAGAGGTACTTCAGACTTTTCTGATCAGCCTTAATAATAAAATAAGAAGGAAGTAAATAATGATGCCATTTTTGTACAGCAAACACCCCTAGCAAAAGCTCATTTTTATAAATCGAAATAAAAAGTTGCTTGCCTTTCAATTGCCGACTAATGTAAGCCAAAGGATAAATATTCTGCATCAAGGTTATGCCAATACCACTACCACTCGCATCAGTTTCAACCACGAAAGGTTGATCAAACATCGGAAGATCTAATAAAGGAGTCTCACACAACATCTTCTTCAAGCAAGTCAATAAACTTGAGCTTCTTTCGACCGTTCAAAGGCATTATTCTTGGTTAGAGCTATTAAAGGCCTGCAATCGAACCAAAATTCTTCACAAATAGTCTTTAATAACCAACTAAGCCCAGAAATCCTTTGAGTTCTTTCATGTTTTTAGGTTCTGTCCAGGACTGAAAAGACTTGATCTTTTCGGGATCAGTGGGCACGCCGCTTCATTGTATATAATGACCGAGATGCTCCACTCTTTCGACTGCAAACTTAAACTTGCTACGTTTAGTAAAACAAATTGTTTTGCTTCATCAACTCGAAGACCTTCTTGAGGTGCAAAACATGATCAGCTAGGTTGGAACTGTAAATCAAGATGTCAAAAAATATATATATATATAAGAACAAACTGCCTCAAAACGGTTTGAAACAAAGTTCATCAAGTGCTGAAAAGTGGTCGGAGCATTAATTAAGTCGAAAGCCATAACTAAAGATATATAAGGTCCACTATGAGTCTTAAACGCAGTCTTATGGACATCAAATGGATCCATTAACACCTGATGATAACCATCTCTAAGATAAATCTTAGAAAACAAGCAACTACCACCAATATCATCCAAAAGGTCTTCAATTGACGGAATGGGATATCAGTTTTTTACTATTAGTTATTTAAGGCTCTAAAATCAACAGAAAGTCTCTAACTTCCATCTTTATTTTTTACGAGAACTACAGGAGAAGAAAGAAGATTGCAGCTAGGTTAAATAACTCCAGAGCTAAGCATTTCTTCCACGATTTTATCTATCTCACTTTTCTGGTGTAAGGCATAACGGTGGGGACGTTGGTTTACCGGATTAGAGCCTCCAATAAGTGGAATTCGATGATCTTGAATACTACGAGAAAGAGTAAGAGTACTAGGTTCCTTGAAAATAGACTTATACTCTTCTACTAACTCCTCGATACCATGTGCTTCTTGTGTTGAAGAATCTCTAATGTCTACTCTAAAAGACATCGTACTGCAACTAGCTAAAACTTTCTGAGCGTAAACTAACAGTTGTATGCTCTTGATCCTCTTATTTCTTTGCATATTTTAAAAGCTTCACCTCACGGATAGAGCCTTGCTTCAAACCATGTAACACCACATAGCGACCATCTAAGTGAAAACACATTCTTAGTGTGGTAAAATTCCAGCCAATTTCTCTCAGAGTCCATAGCCACTGAACTACCATTACTACATCACAACTGCCCAATGGAATCAACATGAAATCCTTCTCAAATGTATGATGATGGTACCCCCATATAAATTTGCTAACCTTTCCTTGAATAGGCAAATGAGTATCATCAGCTATAGTGGCCTTTGCATTCTCCATGGAGACAATATCACACTTCAAAGTTGCAGAAATTGAGGATCAATGAAGTTGTCTATTGATCCAGAATCTATAAGAACAAACAAGACACGCTTACCATGAACACCTTTAACTTTCATTGTACAAAAATTAGTCACTCCAGTCACAGCAATAACAGAAATCTTAGGTTCTTGTTCTATTTCATCTAACTCCTCACCAACAGTTTCCATATTGATGTACTGCGTTTTTCACATGTTTTAACTCTTGTCTTCAGTTGTTTTTCGAGTCTTTTGTGTTTCTTTTAGGGACTTTTCAGGTTAAAACAAGCTAGAATGAGTTTGGCATTCGATGCATGGAATTGGATAAAAACATCAAAATTCCAAGTTTCACGAGCTTTAGTCGATCGGTCATTCTCTATTTTAAGTTGTATCAGATCCGATTTTTTGGAGACTACAATTAAGTTTTTAGTCACTTTTCAAAAACAACTTTTGATCTCTCATTTTAGTCACTTTTCTATTGTTCTTATGAGCTTGAGGCAGAAGATTTTTTACTTTGCAAATTTTGAAAAGATTTGTGAAGCCTTTTGATTTCTTTAATGCAATTTCATTACGAGTTTATTCAAATATATTAATTGTTATTTCTAACATATCTGAGTAGTTCTCAAATCTAGTTTAGGGTTTTCTACAGATTTTAAGGTATCAATGAATGAGGACCAAATAGGGTTTATATATGTTGTGTTCTTCACCTAATGTTAGTCTTATATATTAACTTAGACTTATCACCTAGCTTACAATCTTAGGTTGTTTAAATCACCAAAATTGCTTGTTAGATTTCTAAAATAACTTAAATGAGTAATTTCTCCTTAGCCAACAAAAGCTGATGTTAAGGCAAAATATGAACATACTGTTAGTTTGAAGAAAAATTCATAGAAGGTTCACTTACCGGAACACTCACATAACCAGCTTTTCCCCACAATGTTGATAATGGTTAGAAGATTGATTTGGTATACAATGTGTTAATGGGTTAGCTAAGGCCCATGAAGATGTTCTAGAAGGAGTTGGATGTTCAGTTACCGTTGAAACATGTTATCTTCCCTCTTTTTACCAAGTCGAGACAAGGAGATGTCGCTTTCGCCTTTCTCTTCATATCCGGAAACTGCTCTAGCTCCATCTCTTTTGTGCGGCTAGGATTATCTTTCCACACTCATAGTAACTTGCCTATTTCAAGGCTTATTCCTCATTGTAATCGAATCAATCTAATAGAATACAATTTCTCTCCGTTCTCTATCTCGGTTACTCTCTTCTTCATACTTATTTCTAAATTAAGACAAGCTGTTGGATAATAAAATGGGTAGATTGGGTCGAAGCTTACCAGACCGATCATGTCAAGGCAAACCGCATGTCGATCAGCCGGACATACCGTGGATTGCTCAGAGTGGACATGTGATCTGGACAAGCAAACCAATATCCAAACAGATGATACAGACGATCAGATCTCGATATGAACGATTATATCGCGATAAGGACATGCGATCCGGACGATCAGACTTTGAACCAGACGGGCGATCTGGATGATGCATGAACGATCCGACACTCAAATAAGATACCCCTGACCTCGACCTCAGTAATGGATCAAACCAAGACATGAACCATGATGTAATATCTCCTCCCTTAAAAAGAAGCTCGTGAATTCGTAAAGACCCGGTCAATTGGATAAACACCTGGGTTTACTACAACAACAAGGTGGAAGCTCATGCCGTCTAAGTTGTATGCTCCTTTGCAAACTACCCTTAAGATCATCAGGCCTTGCTCAACAAAATAGACCAG
This sequence comes from Lepidium aucheri, assembly GCA_900406435.1. Lineage (NCBI taxonomy): Eukaryota > Viridiplantae > Streptophyta > Magnoliopsida > Brassicales > Brassicaceae > Lepidium > Lepidium aucheri. The sequence continues at coordinate 7,492 of OVBA01007697.1, read as the reverse complement.
GATTTTATTCTAAGTACTTATGAGGAAGCCACAGAACACCAAGTTTTGAATTGATGTCGTAAGGGAAGAAGTGGGAGCTATGGAACAGAATCATACTTGGTATGAAACAGACCTTCCAAAGGGAAAGAAGGTTATAAGCGGCCGATGGATCTTTTCCATCAAATACAAGAGCAATGGTGATCTCGATCTGTACAAAGCAAGACTTATGGCATGGGGATTTACTAAAACCTATGAAAGAGGAGGATTATCTTGACACCTTTGCACCCGTTTGCCAAACTACATACGGTAAGAGTTGTATTATCTTTAGCCCCCAATCTTAATTGGGAGCTTTGGCAGATGGATGTGAAGAACACATTCCTCAATGCGAGCTTGAGAATGAAGTCTACATGATTCTACTACACATTTTAAGAATTTGTTGCACCGCGAAAGGTGTTGCAGCTTAAGAAAGCTTTTTACGGTCTAAACAGTCCCCAAGAGCGTGGTACCAGAAGTTAAGCACCACACTCAAAGGACAAGGCTTTAAAACATATCCAAAATCGTATAGTGGTTATTCTCCTGTATGTGGATTATATCATCATCTTGGAAAATGACAAGGAAGGTATCAAATCCAAAACACAATTTATTAATCTGTTTTTGATATAAAAGACGTGGGTGAACTAAACTATTTCTAGGAATTAAAGTGTTCTGATCTTCGGATGACCTCTTTATATCTCAAAAAAAATACACCCTTAATCTTTTGAATGAGGCAGATTATGGAGGTACTAAGCCAACTAAGACCTCTTTGGAGGATGCATACAGGACTACACGTGAGGGAGAGCATGACAACGAGCCCTTTGAAGACATTCATCAATATCAGCGGATGGTGGGAAAACTGATTTATCTAACCTTTACTTGACCGGACTTATGTTTTGCAGTTAATCAAGTGGCCCAACATATGAAAAATCCCACAATGAAGCATTGGAACATGATGGTCCGAATATTGAAGTAAATTAAAGGAGCTCTGGGTTAAGTCGTTTAGATGGGACGCAATGAAAGCAACAAGATAGTGGGGTATTGTGACGCAGACAGGACTGGAGATAGACAAGATCAGAATTCAACAACCGTCTATTACACTTTCATTGGTGGTAACCATGTTACATGGAATAGTAAGAATCAAAAGTTTGTCTCATGCTCAAGCAACGGCACTGGCAATTTTGCACTCTGAGTCTTAATCCTAGAATCTAGTGCAAGTGCACAACAAACGGAGTCGTACTTAATGATCAAATCGATGAAGACAAACTTTGGGCATGCAAAATTTGGGCACTGGCAATTATTAGAAAGCTTTCGTGAGAAAATCAGGAAAAAGTAATCTTCAACCAAGTTTCAAAAATTTCAGTAGCCAACTCAAACTCACCAGGCACCGGCTACGTCCTCCAACAACTCACAAGATGAGCTTAAAGCTCTTATGCAAAAATTTCTTCAGAATCATGAGTAATGCAAAGGCTGATGACATGTACAACGATCTCAACAAGAATGAGACATTATGCACACATGTGAAAAAGTTGAACATTCATGTGCCCAGATTGCAGAAGCAATTCAAAGGCCTCAACGTGCATTACCAAGAGAAAGTGAGAGGAGTCTCAAGGATTGTTTTAGACTCAAGAATAGAAAGGAACTTGAACCTATTGCAAAATGGAGTACAGCGGATGATGAGGTTATTGAGTTGACTAAGGACGATGAGACCACTACAAAGGATCACAATAAAACTTCACCAGAGACTTTTTAGGATGCACTGCCGGTCGTTGAGAAGTTGTATGTGCCTAAGATTCCTTATCCTATCCCACCAAAGAGTCTCGAAGCGACTTAAAGGCAAAGAGATACTTGCTGATTTGACTGTAAAGCTTCCTTTTGGTTCTTGCTCTTTTTCAGATTTGTGCACATACCTCATAAAATCTTGGAAGCTTGTCATCTCTTAGAAGGTGCTTTATGAGATCATTATTCAATGTGAGAAGTAGGCTATACACTCTATCTTCTTCATTCCTTTTGGTAAATGTCTCCATAACTGTGGTGCTTGGATGGAGCATCTCGTGTTTAGCCCACAATGCACGCCACTTTCCAAAGGGTCGGGTGAACTCTAGACTTTCTTGAACCAAGTTTGTAATCACATTTTGGACCTCAAAGACACACGTGAGGTTGGATATGTTTCTATACACCTTCTTGAGAGTATTTCAAAGTTTTAGAGGTTTCATAGTATGAGCAATCCTCATCAAGTTCACCCACAATGCACGCCACTTGCCAAAGTGTGGGGTGAACTCTAGATCTTCTTGAATCAACTTTATAATCACCTTTTGGACTTCAAAGAAATGCGTGAGGTTTGAGATGTTTCCATACACCTACATGAGAGTATTCCAAAGCTCTTTGGAGGTTTCATAATAGGAGTAAGCCTTGTAGATTGGAGTAATAAGAGAGCTTTGTATTATGGCTAAGACAACCTAGTCTTCTTGAAACCATTTTTTTGTCAACCACAACCGCTTCATTTTCACTATCTTTAGTTGCAACCTTTGAAGCGGTTTGGCCTTCTATATGATTCCAATGACCACAACCACACAAGATGGTTGTCATATTTCGTGACTATAGTAAGTATTTCATACCCTTAAGAGTGACATGGACCCCAAGATTTTTGAAGTTTTCAATGGAATAACTAGTAAGATCTGTTGGGTAAAGCTATTCTCCGCAGGGTAAAAGTACATAGCCAGGAGAAACAAGAGATTGATCGGACGATAGACATGAGAAAGAGAAATAAGACTTAAGCATGGAGGGAGAATGATTAAAATAAAAACTTTTAATCCGATACCATGTTAGTTTTAGAGAGTTGTACGGAAGTATGAAGAAAAGAGAAGTAGAAGTTGAGTTTAAAGAGAAGAATAAAAATATCTGAGAGAGAGACAAAGGGACAAAGATGATTATTCTCATTAACTTGATTTAGTATGTGTTATATAGGCTACTTGTAGCCTAGCCAAATGGTTATAACGGTCAAGAGATCACAAGAGAACAAACTCCCTTGATACTCAAGAAAAGGTGAAAGTGACATATCCACTTTGCACTCTAGCCGAGAATACTAAGTCTTATGTAAGACATGTGACTATTTTGTATCTAACTATTGAACCAAATGAGAACCATCTTCTAGTCAGCTTCTCTAAAGGTCATGTTGACCAAGTAGCCTCTTTGTGAACCATAATGTCTTCGGTTGTATGGAGGACTTCTGAGTGAAAGTATGTGGCCGAACGCCCGTACAGCCAAACTTGTAATGAAAGGTATTTCTTCTTGTTCTATATAGCCAATAGTATCTAACTGGAAGATAACCAAGTTGGAAACCCTAGAGGCTGTCATGCGATATATCACCATTAGAGAAATATAAAGCAAATTTTTCTCTGTTCATTTGTAATCTCGAGAGTGATTTGAACGAATCCAGCACCTCTACAATGAACTGTAAGGAACTAACATTGACATCATAAAAGATCATCAAATCATCCACAAAAGCCAAATGGGTTATAAGAGGATTTTGACCAAGTGGATGGTATCCAATTGAATCATCTCTGAATTTTGCCATTAGCATTGCTGCTAAAATATAAGTAACGTAGAATATTGTGGGTTTCCTTGGTAGAGACCTTGTTTCCTTAGCACAATCAAATACCTTCCAGAAATTAACTTTCAGTATACCCCTACGAGATACTAAACCTCTACTTGAACCCTGCGACATTTCTATTTCTAAAATCACATTTATGCAAGAAGACACCCACTAAAAAGACAGATTGTCTCCTGGATATAAACATAGAAAGCAAAAATTGGAATTGGAGAACAATGGTTAAGAGAGCCGATAAATCAGCATTACCAACGGAATTTGGGGAATTGAGGTGATAGGCGGCACTGTTGAGCTTGTTGGGCAGAATTTGGTGGATGTTCCATGTTTTGTCGGCGAGAGGGGTGGCGTCTACGCGACATGTTCATGTCCTTACCAAGCACTTTATCCTTCTATACCTTTCTTTGACACATTTCTAGAGTGTGTGTGTGTGTGTGTTGTGGATCGAGATGAATCAGGTAGAATAGAAGCTAGCGGCAACATCTCAAGGTATGGCTAATGTCATTACATGTGTGCATGTGGGATGAAGCCATAGGCTGGAAACCTTGATATGAGATACTTCACCTGTCTCAAAACAGAAACATATAGCCTTATGCAACGGTTTTAAAATTTCAACAATGGTGAAAACCATAACACTTTCAAGATCAAGAAGCTTTGTCGAGGCAGGTGGAGAGAAAGAGGTTTCCAACACGACCAACAACATACTAAAGAGATTCCTAAGTAGAGCAATGGGCTGGAACTCCACAAAATTCTAGCCAAACTAGTGCATTCTTTAGCTATGGTGTTGATAAATAGTGTTTTTATTGGTTTCTAATCTTTTTTTGTGTATTTAATTGAGTCAAAGTGTGTGTTTTACAGTCTTTTAGTCTATTATCGAGTATTTCAGGCCATATGTCGCATTGGAAGAAAATGAGCTGTTTTGAGTGAAAACAAGCAAGCATTTGGAGATGCAAAACCAGACAGAAGCGTTAGAAGTTTGACTTTCTTTGAAAGACTTCACACCATTGGATCGAGCAAAACTTTTTAACATAAGATAGCCACGAGAGTTAGCTTTTATTTGGTGGTTTGAGTGAAATCACACAAACGGTTGGGAAGATATGACGATTTTACTAAAGATAGGTCGTATCCACGTCGGTTCCGCGTGAAAAGAAGAAAAGTTCTATGTTTCTCCCATTTTTTTATAAGTTGTACCAAAATAAATTTTAGGGTATTATAACTAGGTTTTTGAATACTTTTGAGGAAAAACTTTCATAATTCCTTCTAGTCACGTTTCTACTTTTCTTGTATGCTCTGGGGAGTGGATCTCATACTCTATCACTTTTTAATAGGATTTATGAACTCTTCGAATTTCTATTGCAATTTCATTATGTTTCTTCCATATCTATTGTTTTGTTCTTTTCAATCATGTCTGAGTAGTTTTCCAATCAGACTTAAGGTTTTCTAAGGATTTTAGAGAATCAATAAATTAGGGCCAAATAGGGGTTTTATCTACAATATTCTTCATCTATGGCTGTTTTAATGCTTAGGTTAGATTGGTCACCTAGCTTATGATCATAGGTTATTTAACTCACCACAAGTGCTTGTTAGATGCCTGAATAAACATATATGAACAATTTGTTCTTAGGAAACAAAAGTTGATGTTAATGCAAATTGTGAGCTTATTAGATTAGATTGTCAATGCGTGTTTAGATCTCTAGGTTCAAACGACAGTTTAGAATTCTAGGTTGCTAAACATAGTAGTCGATGCCAAAATAGTGGGTTAGTATACATTTCTGTTATGTGTTTGAGAATTTTTCTTAAATTGTGTCCTAAATTAAATTTTTGATTTGGTGATGATTTCCCTAAACATGATGCTTCTATTTATTTGATTTGACATAGTTCATTTCCATTGATGTTAGTTACTTAACCCACAACAACCTTATTGTTTCTTAGCTTAATTTCATTCTAGAGATTGATATTGTAACTCTTGTTCCATTTGTATTCGATCCGTTAATACTATTTCAATTGTTGTGCATTTGCAGTAGGATTAGAGGTTAAAACTCTCAGTGTATCAAGTTTTTGGCGCCATTGCTGGGGACCAATTGCATTACCTTTTGATCTAAGACTGGAATTTAGCCTAAGATTTTCTTTACTAACGTTTTTATTTTTACTTTTCCTTTGAATCAGGTGTAGCTAATATGAAGCAAGTTACTAGCCATGAATTACAATGGTTGGTCATATAATGAGTGGTCATACACTGATGGGTCATATAATGGCTTCCCATGCATTAATTGCGCATACAATGGATCACATATAGATAATTGGCCACAAGAATAGGATGCCATGTTTGATGAATACATTCAAGATGAGCCATATGAGGAGCTACTGTTTGATGAAGGTGTACTCACAATAGACCAAAGGGTGTAGTTGGACGAGCTCCACAAAGAAAACCCGACATAGCCAACGAATGATCTCACGATTTTGATCAAGATGAACCTCATGTCACATAGGGTAGCACTTGAAGGAAGGTTGTGATGAGGACATCAAGCCGGTTAGTTAGAGCACGCAAGCCTAGAGAGTAACTAGGAGAAGTTGTAGCTGATGTCTTGAGCAAGGAAGAAAATGTACACACCCCAGACCACACCAAGATCGACAAGAGTAATGTAGAAGTCTCTACAAGAAGTGCGGAGAAGATCAAAGACTCAAGCCAAGGCCATGCTACACGTCAAGAAGATGATCAAGATTTTCAAGAAAGCCAAGAACATATAAGACTTGAGCAGATGCAACCAACAAGGCTTGACCACTTATCCGACCCAATAAGGTATGTTTAAATTCGTTGATTAATGTCTTTGCAGGTCCATCAAGCCCAAAATGCTCCAGCCACTTAGTCTAGAGTATTTTGATGTCTTTTTAAGTTTATTTAGAATAAGAAGTCGGACCAAGGCTTTAACATGTGAGCAAGGCCGCTTACATACAATTTCTTTTAAGTTTGTTTCTTGTTTGTTCATGGGATGTGACCCATTAGTTTTTTATTTGTTTCATGTTGATTCCGACTTGGGGCTAGCTAATAGGATCATTTATAAGGTCTCCTTGCAGCCGTGTAACCTTCACTTTTTGATTATCAATAAAGAGACGAATTTTTTTCCTAACACTTAGCTAAAGGAATCCCTAGCTGCTTATCTAAAGCTTCAACCGCACGTCTTAGATCTTGAAAGGATTTCCCTTGATCAAGAGGAGTTCAAGAGTATCAAGAAGCCTATCACTCTTCTTGTGGACCGCTCATCACTCCACCAACGCACTCCATAAACCAATTCATCAAAGAAAGCATTTTGGTTTCTTTTTGTCGATACCCATCCAAACCAACCCATTAGAAGCATTTTGGATCGTGTATCATTTTGGTATCAAAGCCAGTTTCCTAAAGGTTGTATATATCCTTGTTCTACTTCTTTTTCATCCTAATCGCCTAGGTTGTTAGTTAGCAATTTTGAGTTATCCGAACCATTCTTTGAGTAGAATTAATTGTCATCTCGTTTTTAATCAGTTAGGGTTCTTATTTTTGAGTTCAAAAATACGAAGAAACTCTTGCTAGATCATACAAATCGGCTAGGGTTTTTACCATTTGTGTTCTTTCCATATTTGTGTAATTTCCATTTCTTGTTATTTTTTTCTTGTCCACGCCTACTTACAAAAAAAAAAATAGTAACTACTTATGTATTTGTGTAGGAGATCATGGACGGCAGTGGAACTAATGTACCAAGCCTAAACGAGGCACTCACCCAAATAAACACTCAAATAAAAGCACTCAACACCTGCATGGATCACCTTGAGCCACGTTCAGGAAACATGTGATACACGATCCAAGGGTGCTTCTAGAGGATAGAAGTGGTGGAGATT
>OVBA01007696.1:0-13984 GCA_900406435.1 Lepidium aucheri | reverse complement strand
TTAGTGTAAGATTTGGTGTTGTGGTTGGAGTTGAAAGAAAAAGTAAAACACAAAACACCAAATTTAGTGTAATTTCAACACCATTTTTGATGTTAGCATTGGAGTTGCTCTTTAGTCAATAATTTAGTACTCTCAATATGATTCTCTAACATTTAAAACTTACTATATTTTGGGGTAGATGTAAATGACTTACAGTTTAAATTGTTCCTTAATATGTGTCTGTCTATGACTCGTCGTTTGATACACCAGATACGTTGCATCTACATCAAGTAATTAACTAGTTACAATGGTGTTAAAATTAGGGTGTTGAAAAAAAATTTCAACTCTCGAATAATTTGAGAAAGTTACAATGGTTTATGAAAGTGAGGTGGATTAAACATTGTTGAAAAAAATTCAATACCGTGAATCTTATTTTTGTTGGTGACACAATGCTACATGTCACGTGATGAGTGGCTGAGTGTTTTTTTTAATTATATATAGATGAACACATGTCACGTTATTAAAATTACAGATTTTTTTTCCACCTTAATCATTTGAAATCAATTATCTTATAAATATTTAATATAATTTTGTGAAATTTATACAAAAATTTATCATTTTTATTATCTATAAATAGAGACTATTTTCACTCAATTCGGACATAAAAAAAATCAGTAATCAATCTATTTTTAGGATAATAGTTTCTATCGGTAACTCCCAAAATTCTATTAATTATCCATCTAGATTTTTCTATAAATAGGGACTCATTATTGCTTTCATATACCACTACCAGAAATCTCATCTCACAACAAAATATATCTATGGATCCAAATAAATTATGTGTGTTTTATTAATTGTATCGTATATGTATGTTAAGTTTTAATATTTTTCTTTGTTTTAAAATGACTCTTTCTATCTAATTTTTTTATTATTTATAAGACCTATTTTATACATAAAAATGAATCACAAATATAATAAATAGAAATATAAAATAAAATTAGTGTGGGGTATGGTGTTGAATTTTTTTAAAACAAAACCATTGTAGAGAAAAAAAATTGTATGAGTGTTAAATTTTGAAGTGAAAGAGAGATAATGATTTGGAAGAAAAAAAAAAGATGTGAAGAATATTGAATTTACAAATCATTGTACATGAGTCTTACATGGCATTTTTCCAAGGGAATTGTGAGACAAATTTAAGAAAAAATGCATATCCGATTTGTGACTAACGGGTCAACAAAGAAAAATAGGTGGATCTGATTGGATTTTTGCTTTTCGGAATATGAACTTTTGCAATTTAATGCTCTTCACGCGGTTTCCGTCAAACGCGTCCGTTGGGGTCAAACGACCGTTTAGAAATTTGCCACGTGTATACAATCTAAGGTCCATTTTGTACTGTTATCAGACCAATTCTACCTTAAAGCTCCACTTTCGTCCTGGCCATTGACTTTGAAATATGAAAGGATCTTACTTCTATTTTCTCATCTAATTTTATTTATTTATTTATTTATTCTAATGAAAATGAAAATTACTATATTAGTAGACAAATTGCTATAATACAAATGCATGCGGAAATGTGTATGGGGTGAAGTGCACTTACTAAATTAATGATTTCAACGACCAGTGGCACGTTGTTTTACAAGGGAAAGAGGAATTGCATGTGGTTTTTAGCTGAACTGTCTCTCTCTCTCCATTAGTTTTTCCATGACATATAGCATATGGCCCTTTACAAATCCTCTGCAGATTTTGATTTTCCCATTAATAATTTATTATATTTTCTCTTCTTTTTTTGTATATTTTTATGATAGTCTATATTTTTACAATTTTTGTAATAAATGATCTTGTAAATTATTAAAATAATAATTAAGTTGAAAAACAAGATTAAATAAAAGAAAACATACATTCTCTAAGAAATTATAGTGTGGAAACTTCTCTAAAAAATTATAATAAATGAACATAGTTATATAATCAAATTAAGTAAAAAAAATTACCCTTTGTTTCCAATTGTGTGTAAATGAATTTTCTGGGCTAAGTGTGTAAATGAATTTGGACTTACGAATGCGTTTCTTAAAGTCTAATATTTAAATCTTATTTTAAATTTTTTTTTTTTTTTAAAAGTAAATGCTGACCAAAGGTGAACTTCTCTTACTAATGCATGATCCTTGATTTACACAAGAATATGGAATGCAACCAGATCATCAACTTTTTCTTAACTTTTTAGTTATGCATTTTTAGTTAAATTAGTGGTAAAAAAATATGTAGATGGACTGAAACTACCCGTCCCAAAAATTTTAAGTTTGGGAGGTTCGTCTCACCTAGACCCGACTCAAATCTTATCAAGTCTGATCTGACATTATACTTTTACTTGATCGTTGTACATTGTTTAATTCCGTGATTCATCAGAGTTTAAGTCGCAAGTAAATTTAGATTTTGATAAAGGAAATCAGATCTTTATTAACTAGTAAGTGAGTTTTCATACAATGATTTGTTTGCACAATAGGCTATTACAATCGTTAGGATACCTATCTACCCGATTTCCCAACCATCCATCCGTCCTTAATCCCTTAGCCTTGCAATTCGTCCTCATCCTTACTATTTGTACCGTCAATTCCTGAAATTTGGATGAGGGGTAAGTATATATAATATACTTAGTGAATACGGACTATGCACCCCAAACCCAATGCATGCTTATGCATGAATAATCACCAACATTCCACCCAACCCAACGGATCTGTCCTTATCCAACACTTTTGGCGGTCGTTTGTGAATCAAGTCGGTGACGGCCAAAATCACTCGGTCACATCAACCGAGATGTTCGCAATGCCACCGATGGCCTTTAGGATTAGTCATGTCCATTGGCGCAAGGCGGAAGTCAGTTACATACGACTTAGGCAACCATTAAGTTAATATTTTTTAAGTAGAAGGGATAAGAGAATTTAAGATCGTAATATCAATCAAGCAAGCCTGACTAGACCGTAGGCCATGGTCACGCACTCACCTCTAGGGTTGTGTCCTTGTCACCCGTGTTCGTTCCTATTGCATCCTTCATCTGGACGTCCTCACCGTCCGCCATCGCCTCCCAATCCAATCTTCCAATCACATCTTGATTGTTTTCCTCTTATTCTCCTTTCTCTCTTTTTCACAAATTTTTTCTGAGTGTTTTAGTGGTTGTTTGTGTGATCATGACTGAATGGGGAAGAAGGGAGGGTGTGCACTCTTTTATAGAGCATGTATGGACGCGTTTATCGGCATAAAGGTGTCTTTTGGACGATCGGTTGCGTCATTTGGCGGACACGTGTGTCCTTTTGTAACAAGGCACATGTTCGCTTTTGTTAGCGAAAAGTCGCATTGGATCTTATCCAACCGCTTATTCGATCTATCAGATCTGTGGGTCGGACCAACTACCCGACCGTCGCCCACAACCGTCCAGCTAGTGGACTGGTCAGTCAGCTGGCCTAGCTGGACTGTCACTTGGTTGAGTTGATCCAGCTACCTATCAGTTCACCCAGCTGGTTTTGAGTTGGCCCAGCTTGACTTTCCCTCTTTCCAGCTAGTTTTCAGCTGACTTGAGCTGTTTTTTGCCTCTTTGGCTGCTTGACCCTTCATAATGTTTCCGGACCAAGGCTAGTTCAGGGATGTTACAAGTTCTCCACCCCCTTAGAAAGAATTTGTCCTCGAATCCGGACTATCTGTTTCACCAATGTTTTGTTCCTTGTACAATTCAGGAAACTCGGATCTCATTTGGCTTCCTGTTTCCCATGTAATTTCTTCCGTTCCGATGCATTCCCACACCACTTGAACCATGGAGATACTCCTCTTGCGTGTTTTCTTCTCTACTCGATCAATGATCTAAATTGGCTTAGCTTCCATGGTCAAGTTTCTCTTTAGTTCCCTTGGTGGTTTGGCCAATATCAAGCCTTGATCGACAAAACACTTACATAGTTGGGAAACATGGAATACATTGTGGAAAGCACTCATTTCGGGTGGCAGTTCTAACTTATAAGCAACCGCACCAACACTTTCTATTATTTGAAACGGACCAATATACCTTGGACTTAGCTTTCCATTCTTTAAGATCCTTGCTCGTCCCTTAAATATGATCACCTTCAAGTATACTCGTTCACCAACTTCATAGGTTATATCCTTTCTTCTCTTATTTGCATAACTCTTTTGCCTATCCTGAACTTTCTTCATTTTTGCCCATAAGAACTTGATCTTTTCTATGGTCTCGTCTACAATTTCCGGTCCAATCATGCTACGTTTTCTTACTTGGGTCCAACACAATGGCGTTCGACACGGTTGTCCATACAGGGCTTTGTATGGTGACATTTTGGTCGTGGCTTGGTGACTGTTATTATAGGCAAACTTGACCAACGGCAAGTGTGACTCCCATGATCTGCCCCAATCCATTACGCATGCACGTAACATGTCCTCTAGGGTTTGGATCGTTTGTTTGGATTGCCAGTCTGTTTGCGGGTGATAGGCTGTACTCATTTTCACTTTAGTTTCTAAGGTATCTTGAATGGCCTTCCAGAACCGACATATAAATCGCAAGTCACGATATGACACTATACTAGTTCGGACTCCATGCAATCGGACAATTTCGTTTAAATACCTTTCAACAATTGTTTTAGCTCCGTCCGTGTCCTTGATTGCAATGAAGTGTGCCGACTTTGTTAGCATGTCCACTACGACCCATATCACATTACGTTTTGGACTTGGTCCTTGGTAATCCGGTCACAAAATCCATTGTGACATGGTCCCATTTCCATTCAGGTATAGGAAGACTTTGTAGTACGCCAATAGGGACTTGGTGTTCCGTCTTTACCAATTGGCAGGTTAGATATTTACTTATCCATTCAGCCACGTCCTTTTTCATCCTGATCTAATGGTAATACCACTCCAAGTCACGGTACATTTTGTTCATGCCCGGGTGGATCGCAAATTTGGACTAATGTGCTTCTCTTAAGATTTCCTTCCTTAACCCTTTGTCATTCGGTACACTTACTCGGCCGTTTACCATGATGGTGCCATTGGTCGCTTTTTGGTACTTGGTTTTATCATTGAGTGCAATTTGATTTAGATTCTCATCTTTCTTTTGGGCGGCTTTGACTCGGGTCAGTAAGTATGCTTGGTCCACGCCCCTTGAACCCAAAGGTTCCATGTCAGCGGTCACTACATTAAGATGCAACACCCTTATCATGTTTACCATGTTTTCAGTTTTTCTTTCGGCCGCAATGTTAGATAGCCTTCTACTGAGGGCGTCCGCTACTTGGTTTGCCCTCCCCGGATGATAGGTAATATCCAGATCATAGTCCACAACTAGTTCCACCCATCTTCTTTGCCTAAGGTTCAGGTTGGGTTGTGTGAAGATGTACTTAAGGGTTTTATGGTCAGTGAAAATCTCAATTTTTGCACTATATAGGTATGACAACAAGATTTTTAGAGTGAACACCACCGCAACCATTTCCAATTCATGCGTTGGGTAGTTCACTTCGTGTTTTTGCAACTGCATAGAGGCATATGCAACCACCTTACCCTTTTGTATCAACACACATCCCAATCCTGTTTTAGACACATAGATATAAACCATATAGGGTTCATCCGTGTCAGGACAAGTTAGAACAGGTGCACTAGTTAGCATTACCTTCAACCATTGGAAGCACCTTTCGCAAGCGTCTGACCATTCGAACTTGGTATCCTTTCTGGTTAGTCGTGTCATGGGCTCAGCCATACTCGCGAACCCTTCCACAAACTTCCGATAGTATCCGACTAATCCCAAGAAACTTCAACTCTCAGTTGCATTCTTTGGTGGTGGCCATTCGTTAATTGCCCTTATCTTACCTGGGTCTACAGACAATCCTTGTTCAGACACAATGTGCCCTAGGAAACTAACACTCTTTTGCTAAAAACTACATTTCCTGACCTTGGCGTAGAGTTTCTATTGTCAAAGCCATTCTAAGACTGCCTTAAGATGATGTTCATTTGTCTCCTGGTCCTTGGAGTAGACAAGACTATCATCAATGAAGACAATAACTGACTTATCAAACCAATCTCGGAACACATTGTTCATCATTTTCATAAAGGCTGTAGGACCATTTGTTTGACCAAAAGGCATCACAACGAATTCTTAATGACCATACCTAGTCCAAAAATGTGTAAACATATTATATGAGTAAATAAATTTGCGCTCTTTTGAAAAATGGATCATCATAGGGCCGATGTATGAAATTCAAGTCAATGTATTTATTTGTATGTATATAGCTATAGGGGATCATATAAAGGAAGCATATTTTATTATTCGCTATCTTCCGAACGTCTGTTGGCTTTATTGGAATTTGATGATAGCCCGAGGGCAAGTCAATTTTTGAAAACAACTTTGCGCCTCTCAGTTAGTCCAATAGCTCGTCTATCCGCGACAATTGGTACTAACAAGACCAACACTCCCCAAAGAGAACTACTCGGCCGTATGAACCTTTTTTCCAGCAGCTCCTCCAATTGCTTTTTCAACTCAGCCATCTCACCCGGTGCCATTCGATAGGGAGCTTTAGATATTGAAGTCGTGTCGGGTTCAAGTTCTATTGTGAACGGATCGGCTTGATCCGGTGGTAACCCTTCACAGTTTCGAATACATCCGGAAAGTCCCTTACAATCGGAATATCTTTCAATTCCATACTTTTCCTAACTTTGGTCAATGTAATTATGGCTAAATATGCTTCACAACCGTCCTCTAGCATCCGTTCTGCTTGGATAGCTGAGATTACTAGGCTTCTGGGAGTTGATCGGATTCCTTGGAATTCCAGCTTCCCTTTCTTTCTTTCAAGCTGTACCCTTCCACGGTGATAGTCGAGGCAAGCCTAGTATTTTCCTAGCCAATCCATACCCAAGATCACGTCGCGATTCTCTAGATCGGTCGTGACTAGGTCAATTTTCATTACCACGTCCTTGATCAAGACAGGAATGTTGCAATACGTCCCATAGGACTGCATTACTTGGCCGCGAGCTGCCTTTAATTATTCCATATATATTTTCTGGTCCCTTATGGAACCGTCCTTTATCCAGCATCTTAGTACTCACAAAGCTATGTGAAGCTCCCGAGTCAAAGAGTACATGGGTCATGACATCATCTACATTTAAGGTCCCTACACATCTGTTCTAGAATGCTAAGTACCTATATGCTTATGCATACTATGCTTTTCCCAAAACACTTAGTAAAGGGAAGATAACGTACCAATGATCGTATTAAAGTTACCAGTCATGCTAGCTTCCTTCGACAATTTGTAAACCCGCGGTACCCCAGTAGGCCTTTTTGCCACTGGAGTTAGTTTGTTCCCTCTGCAGTTCACCCTTTGTCCGACTTAGCCGGGTTTTCCACACTTTCCCATTTCCTCTTTTTCCCTTCCGTCTTTTGCGGGTGAGGATGGGTTTGATTCCTTAGTCGTTTTAACTGGCTCTCTTCAGTGAGACCATATTTGACCATAGCAGCGTTTTCAACCAGTTCAGACACCGAGTTGAAAGTTTGGACGTGCAAGTGATTGCGTATCTCCACTCTTAACCCGCTCTTAAACCTTCAAACTTGGGCCTGCTCTTCCTCGAGTTCTTGTCCGAGAAAGCGTCTAAGACGGTTGAATTCCTCTTTGTAAGCCCTCATAGTCTTTTTCCCTTGAACTAAGTTCAAATAGGCTGACTCAAGGCAATCCCAAGCTTATTTGTAATTTTCCTATTTTCGATTCAATTGTAACCGCCTCTATGTTTTACATATAGAGGAGGAGGTCTCCACAAAGAGACTAAGCCACACACATATTCACACAAACAATACAAAGCAATCGAGCTCTTTTTCTTACAACCATTTTCCTTATTTTCTTTGAAAAGAACAGATTCTTACTCATCTTTCCTCTAAAACCTCCGAGTTGAATTTAAAACTTTTGTGGTAAATCTTGCTCGAACAATTTATTTTCAAACAGAACCCAACCAAAAAATAAAAATACATGAATTATTTTTAAATCAATGTAACCGAAAACCTAAAACCTGATAAGACCTGACCCGAGCCTCAACAAGTATTTATAAAATATAATTTAACAAACCTATTTTTAAAAGGATTCATTGATAATTAGGAGTGTCAAAATAGGTAAAAAGTGATGGGTCAACCCAACCCAATCCATACCCATCAACCCATTGGACTTGAAATTTTTGATCCTAATGGGTTAACAAGTTTAATGGGTTGATAAGTTAGATAGTTTTGGGTTAGAATAGGTTGGATTCTAATGAGTTGATGGGTCGAAAGGGTTGACCCATTAACTTGTTAACATTTAAAATTTGAACCACAATCCAACCCATTTTTCTCTCTCTATTTTTTACTCACTCTCTTTATTTTATTCTCTCTCCCCTCTTTTTTACTCTCTCTCCTCTTTTTACTTCTCTCTCCTCTTTTTCTCTCTCTATTCTTTTTACACTCTCTCCTCATTTTACTATCTTCTCTTTTATTACTTACTCTCATTTTCTTCTCATTATTTTTTACTCTCTCCTCATTTTACTCTCTCTTCTCTTTTTACTCTCTCTCCTCTTTTTTACTTTCTCTCCTCTTTTTTACTTCTCTCTCCTCTTTTTACTCTTTATACTATTATTCTCTCTCCTCATTTTACTCTCTCTCTCTCTCCTCTTTTTTACTCTCTCTCCTCTTTTTTACTTCTCTTTGTTCTCTTTTTTACTTTCTCTTCCCTTTTTACTTCTCTCTCCTTTTTTTACTCTTTATACTTTTTACTCTCTCTCTCTCTCTCCTCTTTCTACTCTCTCTCCTCATTTTATTCTCTCTCTCTCACATCTTTTTTACTATCTCTCATCTTTTTTACTTTTTCTCCTCTTTTTTACTCTTTATATTTTTTACTCTCTCTCCTCTATTTTACTTTCTCTATTCTTTTTTACTTATCTCTCATTTTTTTACTCTCTCTACTCTTTTTTACTTTCTCTCCATTTTCTATTCTCTCTCCTCATTTTACTCTCGCTCTCCTCTATTTTTTTTCTCTCCTCTTTTTTACTCTTTCTCCTCTTTTTTACTCTCACTCCTTTTTCTACTCTCTCTCCTTATTTTACTATCTCTCTCCTCTTTTTTACTTTTTCTCCTCGTTTTACTCTTTCACCTCATTTTACTCTCTCTCCTCATTTTACTCTCTCCTCATTTTAGTCTCTCATCAGTTTACTCTCTCTCCTCATTTTATTCTCTCTCCTCATTTCACTCTCTCTCTTCATTTTATTCTCTCTACTCATTTTACTTTTCTCTCCTCTTTTTTTACTTCTCTCTCCTTTTTTTACTTCTCCCTTTTTTTCTCTCTATTTGTAAAAATAACCAAACTCAAGTATTAAAATGAAAACAAATATCTGAAAAATCTCAACAATTATTATAAAAACAAAATAATTAAATTATTATATATTTCAAAAATAATTAATAGGTTACCTACGAACCCGCTTAAACCCATTAAATAAAATGGGTAACGGGTCAATCCAACCTATTAAGTAAATGGGTAATGGGTTAACCATAACTCATTAACACTTAGACTCATTGGATAATGAGTTTGGTTGGGTTGGGTTTACCCATTTTGACACTCCTATTGATAATAATTTGTTAATTACGATACAAATAATAAGTTTGTTATAGATCATATAGATGGACTCCATAACCGGCCCATTAGATTAAATACAGTTTAACATATTTCCTATTCTATAAGGACTTTACTTATTCATGGGAATGTATTCCCCTATAAATATGTAACTCTTGTTCATTAATAATATACAATTCACTTCTCAATTCCCTTAGTTTCATAACATGTTATCAGCACGAGAGCTCTAGAAACCTTAACCCTAAATTCGTTAAAACTGAAACATCAAATCCCGATCACCTCTTGCGTCCAAATCCGATCATCGTTCAGCTTGTGTTCATTGGTCGTTGGTTCAACTCGTTGCCCAACTCCAATCATCATTGGATCAGCTCGTTCGCGGTCTTCTCTCCTTGTTCGATAGCTTAACCATCTGAATTCCAATCAATCCCATAGGTGAATAAGGTACACATTCTAAAACTAAGAACCAAACCAAACTTGAAACCCTAAAATAATTGAAACCTAAAATCAAACTCGATTATATTGCTTGATGGTTGATTGTTGAATTTGGAAACCTTGATTTGAAACTCCTAAACCCTAAGACTAGAATCGATTTTGAAACCCTAATATTAGCAATTTCAAACCCTAATTTTAAAACCTAAATTGCGTTTTTGAATAAGAACCCTAGAAGCTATTTTGATTGTCTTGAATGCTTGTGTTTATTACATGAATGAAACCCCTAAAACTAACAGTTAAAAAAAACGTTTTTAAATCACCTAGGAAGCTAACCCTAAAATCGCGATTATAATCCCTAAAACTACCCCTAATAATCGCGATCCTAGGAACCCTAACCCGCGGTTGTCAAACCGCTCAAAACCCTAATGGTGTTTTGCTAAAACCAATCCGGTTTTTGCAAACTGATTTCCTTATTTGCTTGTTGTTTAGGTTGATAGATTGATTGTTTTTCCTTATTGCATAAAACCTAGAAATCTCTAAAACCTAAACCTAGAAAGAAAAGAAAATCGAAAACTTAAAAGAAAAGTAAACCTTCAAAATCTAATCCTACACTAAAAAGAAATCTATAAAACTTAGAATTTTCCTTAAGATTAGGAAAATCAAAAACCCTAGAAACACTAATAAGATCTGACCCTAATAAAACCCTAGATCCATTTTTTAGGTCAGTTTGGTTATACCAAAACCAAAAATCCTAATCCTCTAAACCGGTTAGGGCTAAACCCTAACTGCAAACCCTAAAAATAAAACCCTAGTATAAACCGGTTTCCTAATTGGTTTATCCTAGGCTATTTCTAAAAGTAAAATCTAATTCACATCTAAAGCTAAACCATCTTACTAAGGTGTTAGAATTGATTGATAACTTACTAGACATGTATGTTTGTATGTGTGTGCTTTAGATGTCGAATATCTCAAAAGTTGAATTCAAGGCAGTAAGTCTCTCGGGGGATAACTATCTCGAATGGGCACTTGACATGAAAATATTTCTAAGCTCAAGAGGGCTAGGTGAATGTATCATGGATGATAACAACGCATCCCCTAAGAATCGATACGAGGTGATTTTTTATATACGCCATCACCTAATCGATACCCTCAAGAAACAATACCTTACACTTAAAGATGATCCTCTCGAACTTTGTAACGCTTTAAAGAAGCACTATAGCCACCAGAAAATGGTATTGTTACCTCAAGCCCAATATGATTGGAAGAACCTAGGTTCATGGATTTCAAATCCGTTGATGAGTAGAACTCTCAGTTGTTCTCGATTGTTTCACTCTTGAAAATCTGTGGAGAGAAGGTAATTGATCATGATCTACTCAAAAAGACGTTATCAACATTCCACACTCAAACTTGGTGCTCCAGCAACAATACCGAGCAATGAATAATAAGACATTCAAGGAGTTGATTTCTTGTTTGCTTCTTGCTGAGAAGAATAATGAGTTGCTTATGCTCAACAACTCATAAAGACCCTCGGGAGCAACCCCATTGCCAGAGGCCCATAAGGTTGAAGGAGCCAGAGACACAAAGGAGTCAAATTATGTCCAACGTGATAGCTCTTCTGGCTGCAGTCGCGGTCCTTGGAACAGATGTGGTGGGCGCAGCCGTGGAAACTTCCACAGTAGCTCGAATCGAGGCAACCGACCTAACCTCAATTATGGTCATGGTTGAGGTCACAGAATTTCTAAACCGCATCACACGGCCCATTCATCTACCTTGGCTAAACCGTTATGTTGTCATAGGTGCGGAATGGATAATCATTGGGCTAAGACTTGTCGCACTCCTAAGTTCCTTTGTGAACTCTATCAAAAGCATGGGAAGACTAATGTCGAAGCTAACATGGTCCATCAAGATAATGAAAGAGACTTCACAAACGAACATGAGGACTCCATGGATTTTGAGACTTCGGATCTTTTAAAAGATCAAGAATGAATTCGGCATCTAGAGTTACTTGTCACGTTTTATTTTTGGTTTTAGATTTGTCTTTATGATTGTTTTTAGACATTGGTTTTGCATTAGACTATGATTTTTAATATATAAAGCCGTTTTTACTTTCAATACATATTGCTCGTTTGTTTTTGATTGCATATATGTCTAATACATATCTCTTGTCTCTAATAGATATGAACAAAGCCAAACATATCATTGTGGTGGACAGTGGATCCAGCCACACCATATTGAAAGACAAGAGCTATTTTGTGAATCTAGAATTACAAACTGCAAATATTAGCACGATAGCGGGTATATCGAGCCTAATTGAAGGCCATGGCCATGGCCAAGCCCATATATTGTTATCTAAGGGCATGCATCTTGATATATTAGATGCTCTATACTCACCCAGTTCTAAGAGAAATCTATTGAGTTTCAAGGACATAAGGTTAAATGGTTACCATATTGAAACTCAGGGTGAAGGGAACAAAGAATCCCTACTTATCACTAAGATGATAAACGGCCATAAGCAAATCTTTGAGACTATACCCGCATTTTCTACTGATCTTTACTATGCTAAGGTCAGTATGATTGAGGCTAATGCTGCTATCAAAGCATGGTTTAATGATTACACTATTTGGCATGACCGGCTTGGTCATCCGGGTTTAAGTATGATGTGTAAATTAACTTAAAGCTCTAAAGGGAATCCTCTTAAAGAGAATCATGTTTTCCCTAAGCACCACACGTGCATTGCTTGTTCACAATGGAAGTTGATTACACGACATTCACCAGTCAAAGTGTCTAAAGAGACCTTGACATTTCTAGAACGGATTCAAGGGGACATTTGTGGTCCGATTCATCCACAATGTGGATTGTTTCGGTACTTCATGGTTTTAATCGATGCATCAACCCGCTGGTCGCACATATGTCTATTGTTCTCTAGAAACCAAGCATTTGCTAGGTTATTGGCCCAAATCATCAGATNCAGATTTTCCATTAAAGACTATACGTCTAGACAATGCTGGTGAATTCACATCCCAAGCGTTTAATGATTATTGTATGTCCATGGGGGTAAGTGTTAAACATCCTGTTGCACATGTACATACACAAAACAGACTAGTTGAGTCCTTCATTAAACAGATTCAGTTGATAGCTCGACCATTACTCATGAGGTTGCAGCTTCTGGTCTCAGTTTGGGAACATGCTGTTTTACAAACTGCTGAACTAATACGCATTCGGCCATCTAGTGAGCATAGATATTTGCCATCCCAATTACTAACGGGTCATGAGCCAGACATCTCTCATCTTAAGACATTTGGGTGTTCAGTCTATGTACCCATCGCACCACCACAGAGAACTAAGATGGGACCTCAAAGGAGGATAGGAATATATGTTGGATTTTGATTCTCCCACCATTATTCAATATCTTGAGCCAACCACAGGAGATTTATTTAAGGCCAGATATGCGGATTGCCAGTTTGATGAATCGGTATATCCATCCTTAGGTGGAGAGACAAACAAGCTGGTCAAGGAAATTTTATGGAATCAAACGTCCTTAAATTGGAAACATCCTCAGACTGTTGAATATGAATCTGAAGTCCAAAAGATTATTCATTTACAAAAGCTAGCTAATCAATTGTCCGATTCCTTTACTGACCCGAAGAAAGTTACTAAATCGTACGTACCAGCTTGTAATGCACCAGTACGAATAGATGTCCAAAAGGGACTAACTCAAGTTGCTACAATGTCTGCACCACCTCATAAATGTGGCAGACCTATGAGTTCCAAAGATAAGAATCCCTGGAAATCAAAGAAAGGTGCAATGGATCAAACTGGGATTCCCGAGATATAAGACACGGCCGCAGCTGACCCTAACCTTAATGGACTAGTTAACGAGGTTCGGGACGCTGAGTCTCAAGGTTCTAAATGGATTGATAATAATGAGATCTCGATTAATTATATCATGTCTGGTACTCAAT
>OVBA01007695.1:0-13985 GCA_900406435.1 Lepidium aucheri | reverse complement strand
TTCCTCCTTGATTTCGGGCGAGCTCCGCGGAGATTGATTGCTCGCTAAGTCTGCTATGCTTTCTCGACTTCGTGTGCTCGCTCCTCGGATGCTGTGATGCTCGTCTTGCCGCCTGTTTGGCCTGGCCCACCTTCTCTTGTTCTTTATTATTGGGCCTCTTCAGACTTTTGGGCCTGGTACCAACATCAAGCAATTGTGAATGTTGATTCATCAGTTTCAGTAGAAATTGGTGACAACGATGATGATATCTATGATTATCCTCCAGCGGCTTGAATTAATGGATATATATCTGCATATGAAATATTAGATCTGGGCATAATTCTCGAACCGAACAAATTTTTTTGAATCCGAACCGATATTCCCAAAACTGATTCCGAACCGATATATAAAATTATCCGAATGAAATAAGATCTTTAATACCGAGTTTACTTTTTTCGAACCAAACCAAACTGAATTATATGAAACCGAATAAAATGAACCGATATTAATAAAAATAACCAATATTTTAATTAGAAATATAGAAATATGCCTTTATTAAATGAAAAATACACCAACTTAACTAAAAAATTAATTATCTTTATTTTTATTTATATTTTATTGTCAAAAACTTAATAACAATATAATTTATTTATAAGTTTTTTAATAACCGAATCTGAACCTGAAACTAAACCAAAGCAAACTTTTTTGGAATTACAAATTTCTCGAATCCAAATTTAATTTCTCAAACCCGAATCATTTAACCGAACGACCATACCTAGTTATGAACCGTGATTTTGTACTTTCTTATATAATTATTTTATGTCCTTGAGTTTCTTTATGATGATTTAAAGATTTTTATTATTAATCAGTTTATTTACTTCGCTAGACTTCTATTTGCATCAGGTTACTGGTGTTTGATTTATGGTTAACTTGGTTGTCAAAAATTAAAACTTTACATAGATAAGATGGTTTGATGTTTGAGACCAACAGATGCGAAGATAATAGGTCTAAAATAGATCTTTAAAATCAAAAGGAATGCAGATGGTACAATCAACAAATACAAATCACGTCTTGTAGCCAAAGGATATGCTCAAGAATCGGGAATTGACTTTGATGAAGTCTTTGCACCTGTAGCTCGTCTTGAAACCATAAGAATGTTGATTGGACTAGCAGCTTCTAAAGGATGGGAGATTTATCATCTAGATGTCAAGACCGCTTTCTTACATGGGGAATTGAAAGAAGATGTGTATGTCTATCAACCCGAAGGTTTCAAAATAAAAAGAGAAGAACACAAGGTATACAAACTCTCTAAAGTTTTGTATGGTCTAAGACAAGCACCACGGGCATGGAATACAAAACTTGATCAAACACTCAATGGTTTAAAGTTTTAGAGATGCTCCAAAGAAACTTCGGTATACATCAAAGAAGAAGGAGTCGATCTCCTTGTTGTAGCAATATACGTTGATGATCTTTTTGTGACCAGAACTTCACTTAAGGTTATACGAGAATTCAAGAAAGGAATGGCTACAAACTTTTAGATGTCGGATCTTGGGAAATTGACTTATTATCTTGTCATAGAGGTGTATCAAGGAAGATATTTCATCGAAATCAAACAAGAAGGGTATGCAAAGAGAATCCTAAAAGAAGCTGGCCTAGGAACATGTAATCCGACTCTAATTCTGATGGAGTTTGGTTTGAAGGTTTCTAAGGCTCAAGAAGAAGAAGAAACAGATCCAAGAGGATATAGAAGACAAATTGGATGTCTTAGATACTTATTGCATACCCATTCACAACAATCAAAAATTAAATTAAACAAGTGTAGTAGAAAACATCTCATTGATCCAAAGGTTTCGAAATGATGATTGTTGATCTTACGTGTGAATTTGTGAATTTTCTGGTAAGAAATCGTGCGAATGATCTTGCGTCTGATGGTGAGGGGTTAAAAGACATTTTTTCTTATTTGAAATCACACCTAAAAGGGTGAGTTTTTGAGATATAATTTTTTCAACTAAAAACTGTTCAAAATCTGCTAAAATCAGAATGAGTAGGTTTTTAAAATAAGAATTGTTATGTTTTAAATAACAAGAGATTTGATATGATTTAGATAAATTACTAATTGAATAACAAGAGATTATGTATTATTTTAAGTGATTTTGTCGAAATCTTTAATTGAATAACACAAGATTTGATGGGTGATTTAGAAATCATTAGTTGAATAACATGAGATTTTGAATAAACTCCATAATCACTTAAAATTTTGATTTCAATACACCCTCTGTAATGTTGTGTTCAATTAGGTCGGTCAACTTAAAGTTTAATATTTAAATGAAAATGAATGATAAATATGTGATTAAACAGTAATAACGATTGTTGGATGTTGAATTTAATCATTTTGGTAATTATCGTGTTTAATTGATATTTTTCCCAATTCATAACATAAGTAGAAAATTTTAATAGTTTATTGTATGATAAACCAAAGATTAAATTACATATGCAATCTCAAATTATGAATAAAAAAATTAATTTTATAATCTTACAAAAATTCATTTAAGCCCGTGTTGGTAAGACGAATATTATCCTAGTAGGTAACAGAAGAGCATTATCTCATACCAGTAATATTGATATATAAACAAATATTTAGATTTGTTTTTCAAAAGTGACAGAGTTATTAAATATAACAAAAAGGTAAATTGACTAGAAATTTGTTATTTATGTGATAATCAACTATTAATAAATATTAAATGCACTTATAGATATATAGACCATCCCGACGATGCAATACTTTAAGTTATTCATTGTTCTAAGATATACGAACTTTCACATAGTTTTATGATATAGTTGTACTATTTTTCAACTGTTTAAGAAAAATATTTCTGAAAGGGGAAATACAAAGGTTACGTAGAAAAATTACAATAATTTTTTAAAAAAAGAATCCGGTGGTGATGTGTGACGACGTATATGTTTGACAGGTCGGCAGTGAATTGCTACATAGAAGCAGTCAAGCAGTTGGCTCGTGAGATCGTAGATCTAACGGCTGAGGGACTTCGGGTCCCACCTTATACCTTCAGTAGGTTAATCAGTACCGTCGATAGTGACTCTGTTTTGAGAGTAAATCATTATCCACCGTCGGATGAGTTTTCCGGTGGAGCCAATCTTTCTGATAAATCTGCCTCACTGACCAGAGTTGGCTTCGGAGAACACACCGACCCTCAGATCTTAACAGTTCTTAGATCTAACGGTGTTGGAGGACTCCACGTGGCAAACTCAGATGGCATGTGGGTCCCTGTCTCCGCTGACCCTTCAGCTTCCTGCGTCAATTACAGGTCTGTGTCTTTTTCTCTTTCTTAATTAATTTTTAATTTGTGGTTTATAAAAAAAACCGTAACTGAATTGGAAGTAACCAACCTCTGCTTAGTTAAGAGTTCAATGAGTGGCTCGAAATGAATTTTAGTGTATACACTAATTCGAATAAACCCAAAGTTTTTATTTATTTATTATTATTTGTTTTTTAAATGAATAAACCCAAAGTTTTTAGTATATCTGTACGTATATGTGAGCACTCTTTTGGTTTCAAGAGAAATTGTTCCAACTCTTCACTTCGCATTCTGTTTTCTAACCTGTTTAGATTTCAATTTCAAAGTTATCTTTCTAATTTGTCTTTGAATTATTGTTCGATTTTGATTTTTTGATAAGTGGTTAGGGGGATCTAAATATTTGAGCTTTACAAAATAAGTTTTCAATCATACATAATAAAGAAAATGAAATGATGACGATCAAATGATAAAATCAAATTAGAGACTCTTATTTAGCCGACCTATGACCTTTTGGAAATTATTTTATTAAAAATTTAATAAGTTTAGCGTAGTTTTTGGGTAAATTAATATTTTTGCTTCAACTAAACCATAATATATGTAACAATTTATTTTTCTCGAAAAAATGGTGTTAAACCTTATTTCATTCAAAAGATATTTCGTCTCTTAAGATTCTCTTATATATCAAATTGTGACACTTTTCTGTTAATTCCCTGGAATAAGGGGTGATTTTGATCATTTTGATTTTCGAGGTTAATACTGTGTAAAACACAAAAGTACAGGATTGTTTTGTTAATATATAAACCTGTTTCAAAACTACTCTGTTTTATGTAAAATTCCCTTTCATATATGTTAAAAAATAATAATATCTTATATTAGCATTATTAATAGAAGCTAGCTGCAAAAAAAAACTTTGAATGAAATCTAACATTTGATATAAAAAGAGACCAGAAATGAAAGGAGCTTTGGAGGAATTTAGTCGGAGTTACAAAACGATGTTACAAAATTTGGAGAAGATTGAGCCTGGTGTAGAAGCTTCTGTTTGCGCAGGAGGGTTTAAAAGAGAAGTCACCGTTGAGCAAAAGCGGTCGTGAGATTGTAACACGTGCATATATACATTGGCCCAACCTTGTGACGAACTCATGTCCTATTGAGTCTTGAATGTGTATAGTCTTAAAAGCTTCCCTTATGTTTTTTCCCTGTTTTTGATCACACCCACACGCCCCCTGTAACCATCGCAACGTTACCCACGTCAAACTTGATGAACTCAACAATCTTGTTCTCCTCAAGATCCAACTTGATGGTGTCGTTTGGTGTGATGAGCGGGTCTCGGTAACGGTTGGTGTGACCATCATAAGTCTTCAGGTCCCTTCTGCCCAAGCTGGATAGTCCTAACCTTGCAAAGCTTGAACTTTGCTTCCTCATCCCTGATGGAGTGAAGCCTGAAACGTCCCTTGGTGTCATACAGGAGACGGAAGTTCTCATTTGTTTTTGGGATGAATAAAATACAATATTCATGAAGCCAGCACAGTAAGTTCTTGTCAGTCCTAATTTTTCCATTAACTTGGATTTGCCTTTGCATCAAGATGGAGATAACTTCACGGTATGTCAAAGCATACTTCAAGCTGTTCCTTAAATGAGGACAAGAGGAAGACACTCCCTCGATTTGTGAGGGTCCAGAAGATGGCTTGGGAGTGAATGCTTTGGGGCATTGAGCCTCTTTAGATGCTTCCTCAATCCTCTTGATATGTTTGCAGCTGTAAAATAAACCTTATGCAAAGACATATCCGACCATGAGACAAAGGCAACCAAAGGGGAGATAAGTTGCCACACATTTAGTAATAATGAAGAATCACAAGTACTACAAATTGATATTTAAAATCCAGGACATGTTTTTGGTACCAATGCCTTTCCCACTTAAGCTTATAGTTCAATTTCAGAAGATGAATTATACAAGAAATAAAAAGCCATTATCATAGAGACAAGCAATTACTTAAGTATAACAATTTTGCAAACAATTTGAGCCGGTTTGCTGAATCATAAAAAAGTATGAAAAGAAACCTTTCATTAGCATTCCAAATATCCACAACCACCTGGAATTATAAATACCGCAAGCAAGTGTCAAAATATAACTACCAGACATTTTCCCCCTCCCCCAAAAACTTCTCGTTTCTGAGAATTTGCTCTGAAGAACAGAAAGAACGCACCAGGATTCTCTCGCTCTGAAGAACAGAAGAACATAGCCATGGTAATCCTTTCAAACTCTTCAAACTCTTCCTTTCGCGTGTTCTGATTCGAATTCGTCAAATGGTTTTAGAATTCTGCGATACCTAAACTGGAATTCGAAGGGTTTCGTTTGCCATATCGTGCGATACAAAACTAGGTTTGATTCGGTTTAGAATCTTGATGCGATCCATTCTTGCGATACTGGATTTGAATTGGATTTTGATGGATTTAGGTTGCTTTCTCGCCATTCAAGCCTTTTAACTGCAACTGCAACTTTTTTTGTTTCTTGGCCCATGGCTTATTAGGCCCAAATTTCTGTTTATTTCACAGAATGAATCTGAAATAGAAGTATCTGAAGCACTTCTTGAAATTCAAGGCGCACCACCAGATCCAGTAGAGACACCAGTTGCTAGTTCACAGGCACCAAATCCCCTCGGACCGCTCTTCATATACCTCTCTCCTACAAGTTACAAAAAAGCCTGTTCCCTTGTCGGTTGCAATTTCCCAAAGCATTTCAATCTGTCTAACACTCTGGCCACTAGAACTTCTGCATTAACAATTGTCGATGGAGTATCAGAAACATACAGAGATAAACTCTGTTCTGTGTGTCTTATTCTGAAGATACAGGACATATGCACTGGTGTGTCTCTTCTACAGGATTCCAGTATCTTAAAGACTGCCCCTGGGACTTGGATGTCTCCATGTTCCCAAAAGAAGAGAGTGATGGAAATGTTGTCTGGATGTTTTTCCATGAGCATACACAGTACGCTAAATTTCCTAATTGGAACAAGAAGTGGAAAAATAATTCCCGGCAAAGCTTTCAGTTTGGTGATTTCGAGATTTATGTAACTCCAGTCTCGTTGAGGGACGCAACGACAAAGCCAAGTGCCACAGTTCAGCCAAGGCACCCTACTGATCACCGTTGGAAGTTATATAAATATCAACTCCGATCTTGTTTTGTCTAACATATACTTCATTTGAGAAGGAGAAACTTGACAAAGTGTTAGACCCACTCAACAGCAAGAAACCAACTCCCGACGATGAGAATAAGAAAGATGCTCCCGAGGATAAGAATAAGAAAGATGGGAAACGCAGGAAACTCCCTAAGAATAATAGAGACCCTGGGAAAGGCACATATATTGTGGTTGGTTCGGCTCAAATGCTTGGTGTTCCGATGGGTTATGGTGGTCCTCATGGTGCATTCTTGGCTACTTCACAAGACTATAAGAGAATAATGCCAGGGAGGATTATTGTTATTAGTATTGACTCTTCTGGAATGCCAGTCCTGTTTACTGAGGTATATCTTTTCTTACTCTTTGAAATCTAATACTAGTCTCCTATTCGTATTCACCATGCTTTTGTATCAACTTTGATCATTCTCTTGCAGGCGTTGCTTCCCAACATGCCTGCCGTGTCAGTTTACCATGGCCTGCAAGTTTCAAATTTATTGCTGAACGCGTACATGATCTTGCTGGCATATTTCCCTTAGGTTTGAATAAGATTGGAGTTGCAAAAGTGCAGGTCATGAAGAGTCTATTATCAATCATTGATAGTTTTGAGAAAGCAAAGCAACAGGTAAAACCTGATACGGATAAAGAGAAGAAGATTGATACAAGTTATCAATGGATTTACAGACAATTTGTTGAAGTGTTGAGACAACTTCGTGTCTCAGCCATTGCAACTGTAGGGAAACCATTTGATCCTTTGGTAAGTTTTAAAACCTATTTGATTGGAACAATGTTGCCTCTTATTCTTAGAACTGACTTGAAATTGGTAACAGAGTCAGTGATTGTGTTTGTCAAATGTAGTAGAAGGCTTTATGTTAACAACTTGGTTACATGATTCTTCTGTGCTTGTGAGACTGTGAGTGATGATATCAGGAGCACTGTGTTGTTGTTTTGGTGATTTAAGTGACTTAGTGATATTCTTTCGTTGTAGATACACGAGGCGATATCACGAGAAGAATCTGAGGCTGTCAAAGCAGGGATCATAATCGAGGAGCTTAACTGGGGATTTCTTTTAGGAGATCGAGTTCTGATTTCTTTTAGGAGATCGAGTTCTGAGATCAGCTAAAAGTTCCATTAGGACCCATCAAGAAGTAAACTCCTTCAGCTACTAAAGAGACCCATTCATATTCACCATGCTTTTGTATCAACTTTGATCATTCTCATGCAGGCGTTGCTTCCCAACATGCCTGCCTGCCGTGTCAGTTTACCATGGGCCTGCAAGTTTCAAATTTATTGCTGAACGCGTACATGGTCTTGCTGGCATATTTCCCTTTGGTTTGAATAAGTTTGGAGTTGCAGAAGTCCAAGAACTTCCCTTCTTTGACACTGTAAAAGTTAGCTCGGATGCAGTTGCTGATACAGCTATGACACATCAGATTTATCGGCGTTTTGTGGACTCCAACACTGTGAGTCTCCTTTGCTTTACTTTCAAAAGATTTTTAGTTTTAGCAGCATGCAGATGTGAATGTGAATATATATGGATTTAACTACTTAAAACCTTCCAGATCACTGTTGTTTTTGACTTATGCTTCATATCTACAGGTTTCTTCTGTTAACATACACTACCTTTTAGCAAATGTTGACGACATCATCTGGTTCTTTCTCAGTCACATGAAATGTTATATGATTTATCTAATTTCTGTCCCTTCCTACTGAATTCTTTTTTAACTTGTTCATTTTCTGTATAGGGATGTTGTTTAGAGCAAACTGCAGAATCTAGGACAGGTATAGTCTTTCTCTATGTCAAGCCTCGAGGACAGAAAATCTCTTGGTGTCATATGCAATCCATTATTTACGAGGATACTAGTAGATGTTTTGATTGTCAGCGCCATAGACTGTCCTGAATTTATGCATGGTGATTGCCTTTTCTAAGTGCTGGAAACTAAGCTTGTGAATAATTTGAACACAGATGCTTGATGGGAAAGAGAATGCTTTGGAGGTTTCATCTAGTCATACACTGAGCAGCCCAACAAAACAAAGGAATAGCCAGGTTTCATCTAGTCGTATAATGAGCAGCCCAACAAACTAAGGAACAGCCCCTCGAAGCAGCAACCTCTAGATACATTCTTGAAGCGCTGCATCAGATGAGATGACAACACCGTAGAATATCAATTCAGACCAAAAGTTCCCAGAAACTGAAAAGTTCGCGTCTGTTTTTATGCTGCTTGCAAAGACACATGATCTTTTGGGTAGAATGGTCATTTGTGTTTAGTGTATACGAATGATCTTTGTAGTTATATCTTCATGATAATGAATCATTACGGCCTTGCATCTTACAGAGTATTTTGCTCAAGTTGATCTCTACAGGTTAGATAATATTTGTTTTATTTATTTATTTTATGGTTTGATTTATATGTATAATTAATTAATTATATATATACATTTGATATATTAAAAATAAATTTAGAGTGATCACCGGTGTTTTATACTAAATATATTTTTATTTCTATTTACTTAAGTTTTGAAGCATTATAATTTTGCATATAATTTTTTTTGACTCGTGTCATTTACGTTTTGACTCATGTTCATTTATGTTTTTAGACTCGTTTATAACTTAAAATTTTAGAATCATATTTATTTAGTATTTTGAATCCATATTTATTTAGGTTTTAAGATCTATGTTTAATTTTGCTCTGTTATACATTATCGATAGAACACATACTTTTATTTATTAATATCACAAGTAATTCATCAAGTATATACTAATATATATATATATATATATTTAAGGTTTTAAACTCGTATTCATTGAAGTTTCTAGATCCATGTATATTTTCATTTTATAGTATAGATTTGACATATATTTTTATTTATTAATATTTATTCGTAGATTAACAAAACCAATATTGATTATAACTAATATAATTTTTTGTTTGTAAAAACTTGAAAGTTTATATCATTAGGTATTTAGTTTTTATAAATGTTGATAACATTAGTTATTTTGTTTTGTTATCTTATAATTACAAAATATATTTATTTATATCTTCTTTATATATGTAATGTTTTTGTGAAAAATTGATTTCTTTCCTGCATATTTATATTGAGATTATAGATTTTTCTGTTTTATTTCTTATATATATAATTAATATACTTATTTTTAATAAGTAATACTTATAATCAAATATATATATATATATACATATTCTAATAAATATATTTACTCAAACTTTGATTGTCTATAAAATTTATAAGATATATAATGTCTTTTATATATAACAAATATAATTATTTTCTAATAATTAATACTTACAATTAAAAATAATGTTTTATTTAAAATTATTACTTAAATATAAAATAGATATCTTTAAATCGTATTTCAAGTAATTTAGGGTAATCAACCAATTTAATCTGAATACATAATCTGGTAAAAGATCTGTTGGCTTAATTGTGGTTGTGTACATGAAAGATGCCTTAAAGTTATAAGTAGATGTACGATAAGTTCGAGTTGTAGGAGAAATTCGTAGGTTTGTAATGATTTTAGTACTTCAGAATTCAAGAAGTTTTTTGAATTTAGAAACCAATTCACTTTTCACATTACAATGAATTTTATCACCCTAAAATATATATATATATATATATGTAGCAATTAATTAGAAATTTTTTAAAATTAATATAAAGGTATTCACATAGATAAATTTTTAATAACGTACCTTAAAATCACAAAGAATCATATCTATCCTTTGAACATGTTCTTTAGTGTATATTTTTCAGAGTTTTGGAATTTGAACTTTAATCCTCCAAGTTTATTTGTTGGATTTCAAAGAAAAAATTTAAGAGAAATACATGATAAAGAAAAACAAAAATTGAGAGAAAAAAGGTGCAAAAAATTTTGGTGTTGTTAAATTTGTCCCGAAATGTTTCTTATATAGACTTCGATTAATATTTTTGTTTTATTAGAATTAGAAATATCATTTGTTTGATTTCCTTTAAATATAAAGTACTTGGATTTAGATTAGAATTATTTCAATAAAATACTTTTTTCTGTTGTTTTCTATTATGTTCACCAATAATATTTAAATTAAGGTTCTTATCAAAATCCAAACAAACTTATTTGTTAAATCAAACAAAATTATCTCAAGGTTTTTATCAAAATCCAAACAAAAGGTTTAGTTTTAAACCAACGAAAATCAAATCTTAATTGGTTAAAAAAAATTTCAAACCAACGAAAATCAAATTTTAGTTGGTTAGAGATTTTTTTCTAAACCAACAGAAATAAAATCTTAATTGGTTAAGGTTTCCTTTTTAAACAAATAAAATTCAAATCATAATTGGTAAGAAATTCCCTTTTAAACTTACAAAATTCAAATCTTAATAGGTTGAAGTTTCCTTTTTAATTGTATGTTTTTATTGAAATCTATTAAAAAAATAATTCGTTTTTAAAAATAATCTTATCTAAACAAAAAGATAAATTAATTAGTTTAAACAAATTAACCAATCAAAACAAATCAAGAGACTTTAAATCTCTATTATATTATTACAAATATACGGAAAATATTATTCATACGATTTTTTATAATAGAGATCAATATCTGATTAATTATTGAATTAAATATAATGCATTTGGTTAATTATTGAATTAATATTATCATAATTTAACAAACAAAATCTATTTAATTAAGGATCTTATCATAATCTTAACAACTTATTTGTTAAGATAACTATAATTAACCAAATTAAATTAAGGTTCAAAAATACAACCAATCAAACAACCAATCAAAGGATCAAAAATATGATCCAATCATAAAAAGCTCTATTAACGAAAAAAATGATTGCTACAAAAAGATAAAGATAAGAACAAATAATATGACAAATTATCTAAACAAATATTATTCTGACAAATTAATTAGTTGATATAAATCAACCAATCAAACCAAATCTAAAATTTAAATTTTTTATTATTTTATTACAAAGATACAAAAAATCTTATTGTTACAATTTTATTATAATAGAGATATTTTTTTCTATTGTGTTGACTAACACGATTTAATGTTTAAAATTTTATTTATTAAAATATAAATAAATTAATTAGTTAAATATTGATTCCAAACAAATTTATTTCGAATTGTTTAAACAATCGATCATTAATCTGTATTTATCTGTATTTACTAATCGATTAGTAATTTGTATTTATCTAAAAATTTTATTTATTAAAATCTAAACAAATTAATTGGTTAAATATTGATTCCAAACAAATTTATTTGAAATTGGCTTAACTATCGATCATTAATCTGTATTTATCTGGAATTTTTATTTGTTAGAATCTAAACAAATTAATTGGTTAAATATTGATTCCAAACAAACTTATTTGAAATTGGTTAAACATCCATCATTAATCTGTATTTATCTGTATAGGTTAAACAGTTAGTTAATATAAAGTTTTTGATTAATCATTGAATTAATATTTTTATCATAATTTAATAAACAAATGTTTAATTAATAATTTTATCATAATCTTAATAAACATTTATAGCTACAAAAAGACAAAGATACAACCGAATAATGAGACAGATTAGCTAAACAAATTTTATTCAAAAAAATTAATTATCTAATACAAATCGTCCAATCATAGATTTTATTATTTATTATATTATTATAAATTATATGGATAATTCAACGTTATGGTTTTACTATAATAGAGATAGATGTTCTTATCATAATTTAACAAACAAACTAAATCTGTTTAATTAAGGATCTTATCATATCTTAACAAACTATGTTTCAATCAAATTTATTGAATTAATAAAATCTGTTGAATTTAGCCAATCAAATTAATAAATCGGTTTTATTGATAAAATCTATCGAAAGAAATCTTGTTAATCCAACGAAATATGTTTTTTTCAACCAATCAAATTAATGAAATCTATTGAATTCAGAAAATATATTTAATTAAATTTGTTTATTTGAACCAATCAAATTAATGAAATCTATTAAATTAAGAAAATATATTTAATTAAAATTATTTATTTCAACCAATTGAATAAATGAAATCGATTTTAGTTAAATTAATCTAAAGGATTTCGAAATATATTAATTAAGGAAATATGTTTAATTAAATTAATCTATAAAATCTATTAAATTAATGAAATTTATTAGAGATTAACAAAATCTTTTTAGGATCTTATCATAATCTATTGAATTAATAAA
This sequence comes from Lepidium aucheri, assembly GCA_900406435.1. Taxonomy (NCBI): domain Eukaryota; kingdom Viridiplantae; phylum Streptophyta; class Magnoliopsida; order Brassicales; family Brassicaceae; genus Lepidium; species Lepidium aucheri. The sequence goes on along the minus strand of OVBA01007695.1, from coordinate 1,318 downwards.
ATCTGTTTAGTTCAACCAATCAAATCATATCAATAAAAAATTATTGATACAAAAAGACAAAGATACAACCGAATCATGTGATAGATTATCTAAACAATTTTTATTCAGACAAATTAATTATCTAATAGAAAATCGACCAATCATAGATTTAAAATCTATATTATATTATTATAAATTATATGGATAATTCAACGCTACGGTTTTATTATAATACATGTTCCACACGAAAATATAGAAGAGGTCAGATATATACAATGAGAGAACGCCACACACTATTTATATAACTTTTGTAATTTTACACACTTTCAATATGAGACATATCCGAGCTCCTCTTTGCTACACGTTTCACCAAAGAAACTTGTCACAATAGTTTCCACATCCTGCAAACCAACATCCTACACAAACGGTCTTTGATGGTGTCCTAACTGAATCAGTCATCATAGCATCAATCTCGGTCACGATTCTAACATTTGGACCATCTCGACACTTTCCCATACACTTGCAAGCCACAGCTAATCCTTCCAAACCTGTCATGGCCCTTTGAATTCATCCAACAACAAAGCTCCTGATTTTTTACACTTGCCTTCCATACAAATTTCTACTCTATTCAATGGCAATCCAACCGTTGAACAGGTTCTACTGTATTCAATGTCTTTCCAGAATTTCCCATTGAAAGAAATACTGTGAATGTTTGTAGAGCAATCTGCAATGCTTCTCTAGTGTTGTTGCAAGATTGTGCATCTTCTTCAAGCTTATTAGGAAGAGTTACTACTGTTGCTTCGGGTTGTGATGGATCAAGAACCTGTTTAGTCTTGTTTCTGATAGAGCTCATGTCAACATTAGTAATGAAAGAAATAATATCATGTTTTATATAATAATTAAAATTTTTAATATTAAAAAATTTTACAATTAGAAAATATGATTTTTATCGTAATTAAAGACAAAACACAAATCTTAAAATTAGATATCATTGTAGAATTATTAAAAACTCGGTATACTTCTGAATTGTAGATACAAACATTATGTAGTTTTAAGGTTACAAGACAAACTTCGTATAGTTTCTTGAAGAAATCTAATTTTTTTGTTGGATTGTGGGCCTGATTGGCAACGACTTTCGTTGTTCTAAAGAGTAACATTTTTTCATTGCAGTAAAATTAAATCAATCGAGCTCTAGGTTTTTTTTTTTTGCCCTCGAAAACAAATTTTTTTCCGTCAATATTAGGCCATAACTTGCCGGCAAATTAGCTAAGTTCCTACATAAAATAGACAGTAAGACTCGATCCTTAGGTATATGATAGTGTCTACCTTTAGTGGATTT
>OVBA01007694.1:0-13985 GCA_900406435.1 Lepidium aucheri | reverse complement strand
TTCAACGTTCTCTATCAACTTATGGTTACTAAACAAGTGGTGAGAAGCACACGAGTAAATAAAAAGTGAGTTAACCGCTTTATGATTGTAGTAAGTGTTAGTTCAACGTTCATAATCAACATATGGTTACTTTACAAGTGGTGGGAAGCAGGTGAGTGAATAATAAAAGAGTTAGACGGTTTGTGAGAGTAGTAAGTACTACTTCAACAGTCCCTACAAACATAAGGTTACTAAGCGTGTGGTGAGAAGCACATGAGTCAAAAACAAGAGAGTTTGTTGGTTTTGAGAGTGTAAGTGCTAGTTCAACATTCTCTATCAACTTATAGTCACTAAACATGTGGTGAGAAACACATAAGTCAATAACAAGAAAGTTAGATGGTTTGTGAGAGTAGTAAGTGCTATTTCAGCGTTCTTTATCAACATAAGATTACTAAATAAGTGGTGAGAAGCACAAAGTCAATAACAAGGGAGTTAAATGGTTTGTGAGAGTAGTAAGTGCTACTTAAACGTTCTCTATCAACTTAAGATTACTAAAAATGTGGTGAGACGTACAAAATTCTATAACAAGAGAGTTATACGGTTTGTGAGAATAGATGTGGTAGTTCAACGTTTCCTATCAACTTATGGTTACTAAACAAGTTGTGAGAAGCAAATAAGAGAGTTAGAGGGTTAGTGAGAGTAGTAAGTGGTACTTAAATGTTCTCTATCAACTTAAAATTACTTAAAAAGTTGTGAGAAGCACATGAGTCAATAACAAGAGAATTAGATGGTTTGTGAGAGTATAAGTGCTAGTTCAACGTTCTCTATCAACTTTAGGTTACTAAACAAGTGGTGAAAATCACTTGAGTCAATAAAAAGGGAGTTAACCGCTTTGTGAGTGTAGTAAGTTCTAGTTCAACGTTCTCTATCAACTTAAGGTTACTATACAAGTGCTGAGAAGCACGTGAGTCAATAATAAGAGAGTTAGATAGTTTGTGAGAGTATAAGTGTTAGTTCACCGTTCTTGATAAACTTAAGGTAACACCAAGTAGTAAGAAGCACATGAGTTAATAATAAGGGAGTTAGATGGTTTGTGAGAGTAGTAAGTGCTACTTAAATGTTCTATATCAACTTGTGGTTACTAAACAAGTGGTGAGAAGCCCATGAGTGAATAACAAGAGAGTTACACGGTTTGTGAGAGTATAAGTGCTTGTTCAATGTTCTCTAACAACATAAGGTTACTAAACAAGTGGTGAGAAGCATGTAAGTCAATAATAGAAAGTTAGACAGTTTGTGATAGTATAAGTGCTAGTTCAACGTTCTCTATCAACTTAAGGTTACTAAACAAGTGGCGAAAAGCACATGAGTCAATAACAAGAGAGTAACATGGTTTGTTAGAGTAGTAAGTACTAGTTCAACATTCTCAATATACTTAAGGTTACTAAACATGTGGGGAGAAGCACATAAGTCAATAACAAGAGAGTTAGACGGTTTGTGAGAATATAAGTGCTAGTTAAACAATCTCTGTCAACTTAAGGTTACTAAACATGTGGTGAGAAACACATAGGTCAATAACCCAAGAGTTAGATGGCTTGTGAGAGTAGTAAGTGCTAGTTCAACGTTCTTTATCAACATAAGGTTACTAAACAAGTAGTGAAAAGCACATAAGTCAATAACAAGAGGGTTAAATGGTTTTTGAGATTGGTAAGTGTTACTTAAACGTTCACTATCAACTTAAGGTTACTAAACAAGTGGTGAGATGTACATAAGTCAATAACAAGAGAGTTATACAGTTTTTGAGAATATAAGTGCTAGTTCAACGTTTCCTATCAACTTAAGGTTACTCAACAAGTTGTGAGTATCAAATAAGTCAATTAAAAGTGAGTTAAATGGTTTGTGAGAGTAGTAAGTGCCACTTAAATGTTCTCTATCAACTTATGGTTACTAATCAAGTGCTGAGAAGCACATGAGTCAATAACAAGAGAATTAGATGGTTTGTGAGAGTATAAGTGCTTGTTCACTGTTCTCTATCATCTTAAGGTTACTAAGCAAGTGGGGAGAAGAGTCAATAGAAAGAGTTAGTGATAGAAGGTGATTTTTTTGGTTTCTAACCCTTGTTTTCCATGATTTATTGAGTATGTGATTGAGAGTCTTTTAGTCTGTTTTATAGTCTTTTCAGGTGATAAATCACATTTGGAGAAGATGAGCTGTTTGGAGCGAAAACGAGCATATAGAGATGTAGAATCATGCAGAAGCGTCAAAAGTTTGGATTTTTATGGAAGAATTTCCACCTTTGGATCGAGCTGAAATTCGGACACAAGATAGCCACGTGAGTAAGCTTTCATGTGGAAGTAGTTTGAGGGAAATTTGAAAAGCGGTTAAGACGATATGATGATTTTACTGAAGATATGTCATTCTGGCCGAGAATAGACGCCACGAGAAGATGCTCGACCTGACGATCAACCTGCTAAGATCATGATTGACCATTCTACCCTCTGGTAGATCGATCAACCCTTTGATTGTTCGATCATTGATACTGTGAAGTGATATCCAGATTTTCCTTAAATAGTTTTCTTAGAACTTTTAGGGCATCCTATAATTATTTTCAGCAGCCACTCTTATAACTTTTGAGGGAGAAGATCTCTATCCCCACAACACCATTGGAGAAGATTTCTGAGCCCTATTTCTCATTAGTTCAGTTTATCATTATGTTTATCTATTCTTTTTCTTTAATTGTTTTTTTTGGCTATGCTTGAGTAGTTTACCAATCAGGTTTAAAGATTTCTAGGGATTTAGGGATTCAAGAACAAATAGGGCTCGATGTTATGCGTTCTCCATCTAAGACTCAGTTTAATGCTTAGGTTAGACTGGCCAACTAGTCTATGATCTTAGGTTGTTTAACTCTCCAAAAGCTTGTTAAAGCTTGAGCTAGCTTAGATAAACAATTAGCTTTAACCAACGACATTTAATTGTTAAGGATTGTTGTGGACATATTAGACCCAATCGATAATGCCTGTTTACATTTCTAGGACCAACGACGGTCAGGATCACCAGAATGATAAATAGAGTAGTAGGCACCACGATAGTGAGTTTGCTAGAATTTTAATTCTGAGTCGAGAATTGGTTGAATGAATGCCATGGATAGTTTCCAGAATTGATTCCTTGTTTCCTGATGAATTCCATGTACCTGATATCTTTGTTTATTAATTTTGCATCGTTTATAGTTTTGTTTAGTTTCCATCGTTATTTGATTTGTCTTAGCTTAAGTTCACTCTAAAGATTGATAGCGTAACCATTGGTCTTCATGGATTCGATTTTTAAGTGCTACATCGATACGATACGCACAAGAGGTTAAATTGGTATAATTAACCTTGTATCAAATTTGGCGCCATTTCCGGGGACCAATTGTGTTGCCTTTTGATCTAAGATTGAACTATAGTCTAATACTTTTGATTTTTACTAACGTTTTTGTTTTTACTATTTTTTCTGTTTGAATCAGGTGTGTCTAACATGAAAGCAAGTTGTTGACCATGAAACCTTACATTGATTGGTCATACGATGGAGAGGACATTGATGAATGGACGCATTTCAAGTATTTTCAGAGTGAAAGATGTGAAGCAGAATCTTCTGATCAGAGTGATTAAAGCTATGGTGCAGCAACTTCTTCAAAATAAACAGCATGCTATGTTGGAGATCAATGCAAAAATCAATAGGGTGTATAACGATATAAACAGTAAGTATGAACCGGTGTGTACACTTATTGAGAAGACAAAGACCAAGACTGCTCATGATGTTGAAGTAACATCCACCATTGATTATGGCAGAGAAGTCGATGAGATTGCCAAGTTTGTGTTTAGCGATAAATTGGGTCGCTAGTGTTCTAATGCAAGAGAAGACGAAAAGCCAACTAGAAGATATATGTGATGCAACCCTTAGAATTGATGATTTTGAGGAGATTTCATTCCTTGCACTGAAAATATATTCTCTAGTAACCTTCTGCTCATTGATGAATGCTTGGAATTATCATATGAACCTCAAGATAAAGTTGAATACTCTTTAGTAAACTCAACATGTCTTGAGGTTGACTTCATCTTTCCATCAAATAAGTTTGATAATCCATGTAGTTCGAACTTCAATGAACATCTTAGGAAATATCTTGCAATTGTGGTAACTTGCTTTGATGAACATCTGGTTGTGCTATTATAAGCAATTTCCTTTCTTCTTTGGTATATTATCTATTGTGAAAACAGGAGGAGGACGAAAGGTGCATTGGCTCAACCTTTTGATTCTCATGATCAACACCTGAGACCGAAGTCAAGCTAATGACTTTAAAAAAACGTTCAGTGGGAGGCAACCCACTAGTAGGTACTTTTTACTTTCTACATTTTTCTTTTTATGTTTTTCTTGTTTTTGTTTTAGTGTCTTTTAGGTACGAGAAATCTGGTCAAGACACTATGATCGATCAATCAAAGCTAGGATCGATCGATCCTAGAATACTAGAGGTACACGCTTGATCTTGTGATCCACCATCGTGATAATGACCGATCAATCGTGTCTTCATAGAGTCATATGCTCGACCTCACGATCGACCAATTCTCAACTGATTGATCAGACACTGAAGAATATATTTTACACGTAACAATAGACAATCGACCATTACAAGAGTGATCGATCGATCGTCGAAAGGAGAATCACGAGAAGATACTCGTTGATGGATTGATTCAGCCCATGATCGAGCGATCATCAAGCCAGGTAAGTCTTTTGATTTCGAAAACCAGATTTGAGTGATTTTTGGGAGAAAAACTTACAGGTTTTCAATCTTTCATATCTCCGTCGTTTCTAATCGGATTTGAGTGATTTTTGAGCCTAACCCATTTAGATTTTTATCCTCTTTTTGATTATCTAACTCTCTTTTGTTGGTCTAAAAGGTTATTTTCTTTATCACTCTATTTATTTTCGGAATTTTTTTGGGAATTTAGGTTGATGAAATTCGACTTTTTCATGATTGATTATGCAAAATTCTTGTGTTTTCCTTCTTATATGATGATTCAAGTTCCCTTTAACCCAATTTTATATATATTTTAGTCGATTTTGATGTTTAGGTTGAAAGAGAATTTTAGAGAAATTTGTGAATATTAGATTGGAATTGAGACAATGTTTGATTGATTGATGCATTGCTGGATGTTTGTATTTGATGATTATTGAATTTAGCAATTGATTTCACAGTACTCTCATTCCAATTTAAGATTTTTGATTTTCTCATGCCTTTTGGAGAAACCGAAATCTCTGTTTTTCTTTGGTTGTTGATTTACAGAGAATGGTCCGAGTAGGTGAACATAAGCCCATGGAGAAGGTCAGGAGATTTTCCAATGTCGAAGCTGGACAGTCTTTAGGTGGAAATTTGGATGTACGAGCACTTTTGTCCGACCATAATCAACTTCTGCACCCGATCTTTAGATCAACCTCATCATTCAGGATCGATCAATCCAACTCTCCACACACTTGAGATCGATCGTTCCTCTTAGAGATCGATCAGTCCAAATGCTCATGTTGTTTTCAATTCTCCATTATCTCTCTTTATGTTCCTATGATATTTTTGTGTAAGTTGTACTTCTTTAGATTTATTTTCAAACCGGGATGGTATGAAGTAAGTATGCGGAAGTACACTTGTGGTGACTAACATGTCTTGTTTCTTTTGTTTTCTTTTTGAGTCCTTTTGTTATTTTTCTTGAGTCACTCTTTTACTGAATCAAAATCGTTGTAGGGTGAGGAATAGCCATATTTTCAGGAACTTAAGTGACCATTGGTTCAAGCTTGAAATAGGTCTATGACTATTGGAAAACCTAGAGATTTTGCAACTTCTCAATGTTACCCATATCCTCTCGGGTATTCGAAGAATCTCATGTTGACTGCACACTTAACTTGACTTAATCTTCTTGTCAAGGGGATTGGTATGCATCGGATCAGATTCCTCTCTTTAGTCCTGAAAGACTTATCTATGTGGGTATGGTTCCCTTCTCTTCATCATTTCAAAGTGTTTATGCTGAAAGTATTATCTATGAAATAACTATAAAACAAAGTTGGATGCAATGTTAGTAGACTAAAGAAAACTCTAATGACGCTACTCTTGCTTACATTCTTTGAGTTACTAAAGAACCAACCAATAAAAAGAATACAATGATACCCTAGGTAAGTAGGGAAAAATTGGTTGTGCAACTGATAGAAAAAATAAAATGATACCTTAGGTAAGTAGGGAAAAATTGGCTGCAAAGTAAATGAAATGAGAGGAAAGGAATCATAGGGGAGATAGTCTTTGTGTTCAGGTTATGGCTGAAGAAGAATCCATGTGTCCTTTTATTGATATTCCCTTGATGAGACCACACTTAGATACTTTAGAAAGTCAGTATGGTGCATTCGGATTATTCGTTTGGGTTGTGAAGTTTGCTTGGGACAAATGTAAAGTCTAAAGGAAGTACAAGGTGGTCTCGACTCTGTCAGCTATGTTTTCATGTGGCTTACTAAAGGGATTGTTTTTGTGGTGGTCTTAGGACGGAAGGAGTTCCTGCATTTTCAAACCTCTTTTCAGTCTTTGCTTGCTTGAGGGCAAGTAAGAAGCTAAGTGTGGAGGAGAGGGAAATGACATCCCACGTTTTCAAGTTCTTTCTCATTCTTGGTTTTTCTGTTTGCTTGTGGACAAGCAAAAGATTAAGTCTAGGGGAGTGACGTGTGTGATTTTTAATGCTTTTAGAGTCTTATTTTAGGTTGTTTTGTGTTTCATCTCGGTAGATTTTCTCGCTTTTAGGACTGTATAGAAGTCGTTTGCACTCTTTGCATTTGCACTTGCATATTGGAGCTTATTCAGGTAAAAGGAGCAAAAGGGAGCAAATAAGGAGCTAAAGAGCAAAGGATCAGCTGTCGGAGTACTCAATGATCAAGGAAGCAGCCAAAGAGAAGGACCACAGACACCTCGCACATCCACCTTGCCGTCTCTATCGCGAGGAAGACCAAAAGAGTACCCTGCGAAAGCTTCAGGACCTCAACTCTTTGAAGGAGAATCTGCCTCTTGATCTCACCTCGTCGTTTTACCTTGAAGGATGGACGGAAGAATTGACACAAGACCTGAAGACTCTATCTTGGAATCATCCTCGGATGTTGGGCTCGCAACAAGATCACAAGTCAATCACCTGAATCGCACCTCGCACTTCCTACTCACACAGGCACTTGTGAGGAACACTTTACAGACCGCCTGGTTGACCAACTTAAGTCGGTTTGAACATTAAGATTAGGACGACTACCCTATAGATACCTCTTTTAATGACATTTTATCTATCTGATTTTGGATTTAGGGAAAAGGATAACCTTATTTTGCGCTGCATTCATAAGGTTTTAGATCTAGCATTAAAGTTCTTATCTTTTTTATGATGAATTGAATGTCTGAATGATTTTTATGCTTAATGAAGTAATTTAGTTGTTGTTCTTTCTCTTCTTTCTGTATCTAGCTTTATTTATTTTACAATGCTCTTGATATATATCCCACTCCTCGCTCCTAAGAAAATGAGGATGGAGTAGATCCGATTGGATCTTGAGGATGGGAAGATCGGAGGTGAAATCAGCGAGACCCATATTCGACTGATCACTCATTTATGTAGATCTCTTCTAGTTAGGTGATCTTAATGCTTGTCTCTTCTTGATCAGCTAAGGCATGATCCGGATCATGACCGCACGCTAGGTACTTGCGGAAGTGAGTGCCTTTAACCTCGCTAGAGATGACTCGCTCCGCCAAAGAGAGATCTAAGTACGGATCAGTCATTAGATTAATTAGGGACAAACTTTATGCATTCGGAGTAGAATGATCGTGACTAGTGTCGTATTGGATCATCCTGTTTGGATAGAGATCTTCACCACGAGAGTGGGCTGATCTTACGTTTGTCTCTCTCTAGAGATCCCTCGCTTTGGCTAATTAGGGAGTGTGGATCGCCGAGATCATCTCTGATCTTTGACCTACTTCAAATCCTCCTTTTTATTATTGCTTGAATCTTATTTGTGCTCTGTTTTTCTGCCATTTCTCTGTTTTGATCATCATCATCCTGTTTCATTTTTGTCATTTAGCTTATTTTGTCTTTTTAGTTGATTTGAAATAATTCATAGTTATGTGACAGATTTCTATGATAGGTTGGCTTGAACTAGATGAATCACATAGTCTAGATTGCTTGTAAACACATCTGAGTCTTTGTTCAACATACATTTACTTATCCACCACCTCAATGATTTGATAGGGTAGACCCACAAAAACTTCTATATCAGGGAGTTGATAGAAGGTGTTTTTATCAGTTTTGAACCCTTGTTTTCCATGCTTTTATTGAGTCAAAGTATGTGATTTAGAGTCTTTTAGTCTGTTTTAGAGTCTTTTCAGGTCATAAGTTACATTTGGAGATGATGAACTGTTTGGAGCGAAAACAAGCATATAGAGATGCATAATTATGCAGAAGCGTCAGAAGTTTGGATTTGTTTGGAAGACTTCCACCGTTAGATCAGCCGAAATTCGAACACAAGATATCCACGTGAGTAAGCTTTCATATGGAGGTGGTTAGAGGGCAATCAGACAAGCAGTTGGGAAGATATGATGACTTTACTGAAGACATGTCATTCTGGCCGAGAACAAACACCACCAGAAGATGCGTTCGACCTGATGATCGATCGATCAACCCTTTGATGAATCGTTCATCAATAATGCAAAGAGAAAACCAGATTTTCCTTATTTTGTACCAGACACGTTTTTAGCCTATTTAAATAGTTTTCTTAGAACTTTTAGGGCATCCTATCATTATTTTCAGCAGCAACTCTTGTAACCTTGGAGGGCGAAGATCTCTATCCTCCACAACACCATTAGAGAAGATTTCTGAACCCTATTTCTCATTAATTTAGTTAATCATTATGTTTATCAATTCTTCTTCTTTATTTGCTCTTTTTGCTATGCTTGAGTAGTTTACCAATCAGGTTTAGGGATTTTTCTAGGGAATTAAGGAATTAGGAACAAATGGGGCTCAATGTTATGTGTTCTCCATCTAAGACTAAGTCTAATGCTTAGGTTAGACTGCCCACATAGTCTATGATCTTAGGTTGTGTAACATTCCAAAAGCTTGTTAAATGCCTGAACTAGCTTAGATGAGCGATTAGCTTTGACCAATGATAGATGATTGTTAGGGATAGTTGTGGATATATTAGACCCAATCGATAATGCATGTTTACATCTTTAGAAGCAACGACAATTAGGAGCACCATAATGATAAACAGAGTAGTAGGCACCACAACAGTGGGTTTGCTAGAACTTTATGTCTGAGTCGAGAATTGGTTGAATGAATGCCTTTAATAGTTTCCTGAATTGATTCCCTGTTTCCTGATGAATTCCATGTACCTGATATATTTGTTTATTAGTCCATCGTTTATAGTTTTGTTTAGTTTCCATTGTTATTTAATTTGTCTTAGCTTAAATTCACTCTGAAGATTGGTAGTGTAATCATTGGTCCTCGTGGATTTGATCCTTAAGTGCTTCATTGATACATTAAGCACAAGAGGTTAAATAGGTATTATTAACCTTGAATGAGTTAGACATTTAGTGAGAGTAGTAAGTGCTACTTAAACGTTCTCTATCAACTTAAGGTTACTAAACAAGTGGGGAGAAGCACATGAGTCAATAACAAGAGAATTAGATGGTTTGTGAGAGTATAAGAGTTAGTTTAATGTTCTTTATCAACTTATGGTTACTAAACAAGTGGTGGAAAGTACATGAGTCAATAAAAAGAGTTAACAGCTTTGTTAGCGTAGTAAGTGCTAGTTCAACATCTTCTATCAACATATGGTTACTCTACAAGTGGTGAGAAGCACGAGAGTTAATAATAAGAGAGTTAGACGGTTTGTGAGAGTTTAAGTGTTAGTTCAACGTACTATATCAACTTAAGATAGCAAACCAAGTAGTAAGAAGCACATGACATGAGAGTTAGATGGTTTGTGAGAGTAGTAAATGCTACTTAAATGTTCTCTATCAACTTAAGGTTACTAAACAAGTGGTGAGAAGAACGTGAGTCAATAACAAGAGAGTTAGACGGTTTGTGAGAGTATAAGTGCTATTTCAATGATCTCTATCAACTTATGGTTACTAAACAAGTGGGGAGAAGCACGTAAGTCAATAATAGAGAGTTAGACAATTTATGAGCGTATGAGTGCTAGATCAACGTTCTCTATCAACTTAAGGTTACTAAACAAGTGGTGAAAAGCACATGAGTCAATAACAAGATAGTAACACGGTTTGTGAGAGTAGTAAGTGCTAGTTCAACATTCTCTATCAACTTAAGGTTACTGAACATGTGGTGAGAAGCACATGAGTCAATAAAAAGTGAGTTAGACGGTTTGGAAGAGTATAAGTGCTTGTTCAATGTTCTCTATCAACTTAAGGTTACTAAATATGTGGTGAGAAGCACATTAGCCAATTAAGAGAGTTAGACGGTGTTTGAGAGTCTTAAGTGCTACTCGACGTTCTCTACTCTGACAAACTATCTAAATTTCTTGTTATTCACTCATGTGCTTCTCACCACATGTTTAGTAACCTTAAGTTGATAAAGAAAATTTGTGTAGCACTTACTACTCTCACAAACCATCTACCTCCCTTGTTATTGACTCATGTACTTCTCACTACTTTTTTAGCAACCTTAACTTGATAGAGAACGTTGTAGTAGTACTTACTACTCTCACAAACCGTCTACTTCTCTTGTCATTGACTTGTGTGCTTCTCACCACTAATTTAGTAACCTTAAGTTAATAGAGAATGACGAACTAGCACTTATACTCTCCCTTACCATCTAACTCTCTTGTTATTGACTCATGTTCTCCTCACCACTTGTTTAGTAAACTTAACTTGATAGAGAATGTTTAAGTAGCACTTACTACTCTCACAAACCATCTAACTCTCTTGTTATTTACTTATGTGCTTCTCACCACTTGCTTAGTAATCTTAAGCTGATAGAAAACATTTAAGTAACACTTACTACACTCCCAAACTATCTAACTCTCTTGTTATTGACTCACGTTCTTCTCACCATTTCTTGAGTAAGTCGCTGAAAAACATTTAAGTAGCACTTACTACACTCACAAACCATCTAACTTTCTTTTTATTGACTCATGTTCTTCTCACAACTTCTTTAGTAACCTTAAGTTGATAGAGAATGTTAGACTAGCACTTACTACTCTCACAAACTGTCTGACTCTTTTGTTATTGACTTATGTGCTTCTCACCACTTGTTCTGTAACCTTAAGTTGATAGAGAACGTTTCAGTAGCACTTATACGCTCACAAACCATCTAACTCTCTTGTTATTAACTTGTGTGCTTCTCACCACTTGTTTAGTAACTTTAAGTTGATAGAGAACGTTGAACTAGCAGTTACTACTGTCAAAAACCATCTAACTCACTCTCTATTGAGTTATGTGCTTCTCACCACTTGTTTAGTAACCTTATATTGATAGAGAACGTTGAACTAGCACTTATACTCTCACAAATTGTCTAACTATCTTGGTCACATGCCTCTCATCACTTGTTTATTAAGCTTAAGGTTATAGAGAATTTTAAGTAGCACTTACTACTCTAACAAACCATCTTACTCTCTAGTTATTGACTTATATGCTTCTCACCACTTGCTTAGTAACCTTAAATTGAAAGAGAACGTTGAACTACCACTTATACTCTCACATACTGTCTAACTCTCTTGTTATTGACTTATGTGCTTCTCAACATTTTTTGGCAACCTTAAGTTGATAGTGAAAGTTGTACTAGCACTTATACCCTCCCAAACTATCTAACTCACTTATTATTGACTCATGTGCTTCTTACTACTTGTTTAGTAACTTCAAGTTGATAGAGAACGTTGAACTAGTACTTTCTACTCTCTCAAACCGTCTAACTCTCTTGTTATTGACTTATGTGCTTCTCACCACTTGTTTAGTTACTTTCATTTAGTAGAGAACGTGGAACTAGCACATATACTCTCACTTACCATCCAACTATCTTGTTATTGACTTATGTTCTTCTCACCACTTGTTTAGTAAACTTATCTTTATAGAGAACGTTTAAGTAGCACTTACTACTCTCACAAACTATCTAACTCTCTTGTTGTTTACAGTAACCTTAAGTTGATAGCGAATGTTTAAGTAGCATTTACTATTCTCACAAACCATCTAAGTCTCTTGTTATTGCAGTGTTTTTCACCACTTGTTTGGTAACCTTAACATGACAGAGAATGTTGAACTAGCAATTATACTCTCACAAACCGTCTAACTCGCTTGTTATTTACTTATGTGCGTCTCACCACTTGCTTAGTAACTTTAAGTTTACAGAGAACGTTTAAGTAGCACTTACTACTCTCACAAACTATCTAAGTCTCTTGTTATTGGTTCATGTTCTTCTCACCACATGTTTAGTAACCTTAAGTTGATAGAGAACATTTAAGTAGCATTTACTAATCTCACAAACCATCTAAATCGCTTTTTATTCACTCATGTGCTTCTCACCATTTGTTTAGTAACCTTAAGGTTATAGAGAACGTTGAACTAGTACTTAGTACTCTCATAGACCATCTAAATCTCTTGTTATTGACTAATGTGCTTCTTACCATTTGTTTAGTATTCTTAATTTGATAGAGAACGTTTAACTAGCACTTACTACACTCGCAAACTGTCTAAGTCGCTTGTTATTGACTCATGTGCTTGTCACAAACTGTTTAGAAATCTTAAGTTGATAGAAAACGTTGAACTAGAATTTATACTCTCATAAACTGTCTAAATCTATTATTATTGACTCACACGCTTCTCACCACTTGTTCAGTAACCTAAAGTTGATTGAGAACGTTGAACCAACACTTACTAGTCGCACAAACTGCCTAACTCTCTTATTATTGACTAATGTACTTCTCACCACTTGCTGCGTAAACTTAAGTTGATAGAGAATGTTTAAGTAGCACTTATACTATCACAAACCATGTAACTCTCTTGTTATTGACTTATGTGCTTCTCACCACTTCATTAGTAACCAAAAGTTTATAGAAAACATTAACCTAGAACTTACTACTCTCACAAACTGTCTAACTCTCTTGTTATTGCCTCACATGCCTCTCACCACTTGTTAATTAACCTTAATTTGATAGAGACCGTTAAAGTAGCACTTACTACTCTCATAAACCATCTAACTCTCTTGTTATTTAGTTATGTGCTTCCCAGCACTAATTTAGTAACCTTAAGTTGATAGAGATTGTTTAAGGAGCATGTATGCTCTCATAAACCATCTAACTCTCTTGTTATTGACTTATGTGCTTCGCCCCACTTGTTAAGTAACCTTAAGTTGCTAGAGAATGTTGAACTAGCAATTACTACTCTCATAGAACATCTAACTGTCTTGTTATTGACTCACGTGCGACTCTCTACTTGTTTATTAATCTTAAGTTGATAGAGAATTTTAAATAGCACTTACTACTCTCACAAACCATATAATTCTTATGTTATTGATTGATGTGCTTCTCACCACTTGATTAGTAACCTTATTGTGATAGAGAACTTTGAACTAGCTTTTAGTACTCTCAAAAGCCGTCTAACTCTCTTGTTATTGACTTACGTTCTTCTCACCACTTCTTTAGTAACCCTAAGATGATAAAGAACGTTTAACTATCACTTACTACTCCCACAAACTGTCTTACTCTTTTCTTATTGACTCATGTACTTGTCACCAACTCTTTAGTAACTTTAAGTTGATATAGAGCGTTGAACTAGCACTTGTACTCTCACAAACCGTCTAACTGTAACACCCTAAACCCGCAATTTTCAAGTTCAACACATTTTTAGTAAAGTCTTGGGCGGACCATACACTTAGCCATTTCAAGTCCATATTTCACTAAGTCAAAATTCTATTTCAAATTAAAAGTGACAAGCCCAAACATCCATAACTAAAGACGGTTCCATTTTATTA
>OVBA01007693.1:0-13985 GCA_900406435.1 Lepidium aucheri | reverse complement strand
GCACCTCTGAGTTGGTCCAATAACTCATCCACTCAAGGGAGAGGGTACTTGATCTTTATCGTCACTCTGTTCAATCCAAGGTAATCAATACACAACCTGACGGTTCCATCCTTCTTTTTCACAAATAGCACTGGTGCACCCCATGGTGAACTACTAGGCCTTATAAATCCCTTATCCATTAGTTCACTAAGCTGTCTTTTCAATTCAGCCATCTCCATCGGTGCCATCCGGTACGGTGCTTTGGAGATAAGCGTTGTTCTGGGTTCTAGNACAGATCTTACCTTTCTGGTGGTAATCCCGTGAGTGATGCAAACACATCCTCAAACTCATTCACTACTGGAATGTCCTTAAGTTCTGTCCCTGATCCAACTTCAACAGTTGAGATCGTAACTAAGTACGTCTCACATCCTTTCTCGAGCATCCGTTCCGCTTGGACAACCAAGACAATCAAACTACCTGAAGTGGGTTGGATTCTCTGATACACCAACCAATTTCCTCCATTCTAACACTCAACATTACCACGATAGCAATCTATGCGTGCCTTGTACTTTCCAAGCCAATCCATTCCTAAAATCACATCGTATAATTCTACTTCACATATTACAAGGTTAGTCGGCATGTTCACTCCTTCGATGAACACGAAGACATTTCCAACATCCCCTAAGGCATCCATTAATTGCCCACAAGCTGCTCGAACTAACATTCCACTACTTACTCCTGGTGATTTCTTAAACTCACCAATACCGATCATTCTCGGGTGTACAAAACAATGTGACGTCCCAGAATCAAACAACACATGGGTTTCCACACCACCCATGGTTACGGTCCCTACATGATTTATTTAGACAATAAGGATCCTAATTCACACTACACAAGCAATCAAGTTCACAAGCAGAAAAACATGTCAATGATGATCAGAACTTACCAGCGATCGGTTGTGATGTTGTCTGTTCGGTTGGATCCGCAACCAACGAGTATGCTCTAGGTGTTATAGCTGACCTCTTTGACAGTGGTAGTGGAGGTGGAAACTCCTCTCTTGGCCGTTTCCCTGGTGGTTTAAGCGGCTTTGGACAGTTAGCTCGAATGTGCCCTGTTTCCCCACAGTTATAGCACAACTTTGGCTCATCCGTACANTGGATCCGCAACCAACGAGTATGCTCTAGGTGTTATAGCTGACCTCTTTGACAGTGGTAGTGGAGGTGGAAACTCCTCTCTTGGCCGTTTCCCTGGTGGTTTAAGCGGCTTTGGACAGTTAGCTCGAATGTGCCCTGTTTCCCCACAGTTATAGCACAACTTTGGCTCATCCGTACAGGCATTCCTTGCCCTTGAGTCCTCCTTTGGACAATCCCAGATCTTATGATCTGTACCACCACACCTAAATCATGCTCCAGAGACTCCCCTACATTCCCAAGAATGATTCCTTCCGCAAAGTTTACACGCAACGAAAGCCGCAACCGATTTTCCCGATGCATTCCCATCCATTTTCTTTTGCCTCGCACCCGAACCATGCCCTTAATGGGTTTGATGCACGGCAGGACCCCTTTTCCTTTTACTCACTGATCTGGCCTCCTCTAGACAACTCTCTAGTTGGGCAGCTTTTTCCACAAGCTCTGCAACCGAGTTGTAACTCCTCACTTGACACACATTGCGAAGTTCAAGCCGTAGTCCACGCATGAATCGACGCACTTGGACTTTCTCATCATATAATTCACGTCCACCATAGCTATTAAGGTTGTTAAACTGAGTCTCATACTCCCTCACAATCATTGAT
Source organism: Lepidium aucheri (assembly GCA_900406435.1). Taxonomy (NCBI): domain Eukaryota; kingdom Viridiplantae; phylum Streptophyta; class Magnoliopsida; order Brassicales; family Brassicaceae; genus Lepidium; species Lepidium aucheri. The sequence continues at coordinate 12,214 of OVBA01007693.1, read as the reverse complement.
TTCTTACTAAGATCCAAGAAGGCTCCTTCTAGCCTATCATAAACTTCGGGTGGAAAATACTTTGCTTGGAACTCCTTACCAAACGTTTCCCATGTGCAGTTCAGACTTCCTATTCGGCCTAAAACTCCTTTCCACCAGTTGTGGGCATCACCTTCTAAGTAATGCTCCGCTATGTCACACCTATACTCATCCGGACAACTAATAGAGTTGAAGTTCCTCTCCAACCTATTCCTCCACTCATCAGCCTCAATTGGCTTAGCTCCTCCAGCAAAGAACTTAGTCCCAAGTTTCTGAATATGATCCATCATTTTCAAGTATGATGGAATGGCTGAGGCTTGACCAGCCACCTCGGTCACATTCCGTGCGATTTCCGTACCCGCTCGCGGTAGCACTCTCTCCCCGGGTATCTCTTCCCTCCGAGGAGGTGCATCATCAGCCGGTGTTACAGCTGGAAGTCTTTCCAAGACTTGTGTTAACATGGCCAAGATAGGATTTAATCCATACCTATCTCCAGCCCCAACATTCACATTCGGGTCCGAGGGTGTTAGCGACACCTCATTATCTCTTCAGTCAACACTTTGTTGACGTTCCACATTGCTTTCCACAACTTCTTCAGCCCCACTAGCAACATTACGGGAAGTCTCATCATTCCTTACATTACCTCTTCTTCCTTTACGAGTAGTAACCATCTACATTCATCACATTAGCTAAGTTAATAACCTCTATCAACTTAGCTCGGTTCTTAGTTCACATAACACTTACCGCGAGACCTTGGCGTGAGGAGGATGGATATCATTCATCTTAACCCATTCACATACACATACTAACCATCCTAGAATCAATTGCGCTCTGATACCAACTTGTAACACCCTAAACCCGAAAGCTCATGTTCCAACACATTTTTAGTAAAGCCTTGGGCGGACCTTACACTTAACCATTTCCAGTTCCATATTTCACTAAGTCAAAATTCGATTTCATGAGATGTGACAAGCCCAAACAATCATAAATAAATACGGTTCCATTCTTATTCAAAATAAAAGCAAGGTTCAACCATAAGTTCAAACATAAACGATAACTTAACGAAATCCAAATTGGTTCTAACATCAAGTTCAATTTTAAATAACATAAATAAAACCCCCAAATTCAATCCCTAAATCCACCTCCTCTCCCTTCCGCCTTGGTCTTGCATCTACTAGCAACTTTCTCGATCATTGGCCAACTCATTACCTACAATCATGCAGATTGAATAAGCAAAAAGATTTTCTTAGTGGTTCGGTCATTCTGTCCCACTAGGCTATAAGTAGAACAAGCATTCAATAACAAATCAAATAAACCAAAGAACAATCACGATCTAGGGTTAACTTATCGGTTAGCTTAACTATCTGCGTTACTTCCGGATCAGCTAAGTAACCTTTCCATTCCAATTATCATTCTTATCAATCATGAACCCTTGGTTCTATTCACAAGCACGAACCCTTGGTTCTGATCACAAGCACGAACCCTTGGTTCTAATCACACACCAAATCCTTGGTTTCTATATTCATAAACAAACTCGCAAGTTCTAATATCACATACATGATTTCGATCATAAGATCCTTCCTTTCACATTCAACCATTCAACCTAACCATTCTAGGGTTTCAACCTATTACCAAACACATATTCTAGGTCAAACCTCACAGTCATGAACTCACCTTTGCCTTAATCTCTCTTTCGAGTTTCTCTTTTCACTATGGGTTTCGATTTTCCTTTTCAAGCAAAACCTTCAACAAAATTCAGCCTCTTGCCTTAGTTCCACAAAATCGATTTCCTTAGCCTCTCTTCGAGCTCTCTCTTTCTTATCTCTAAGTGTTTTTGCGGATTCTAACCTAAGGAGGATTAAGGATCCTATTTATATGCTCTAATCCTTAACCCTAATCATTTTCCAAGTGGGTTGAACTTAAGCCTCTTTCTAATTAAGCTTTTAATCATCTTTTGGCCCATGAGCCATTCCTTGGCCCATAGCACATTAGCCGTTTTCGTTTTGGCCCTTTAGGCTTTTCAAGGCCTTTTACGAATCAACTTGTTTACAACCAAACACAACATGTCCGAATCTATGAGGTTCATGTCCAAACTCAGTTTGATCGTGTCCGATCCGTCTAAGCTCTCCGATCCAATCATTTCATCTGATCCGGACATTGCTGTCCAATCCGCCCGCGCGTGTCTGATCCGTGCGGTCCGTTCCGACCGTTTCTGTCCGATCCGACCGTACTGTTCAATCCGACCAATCCTGTCCGATCTGACCAAGCTGTCCGATCCGACCAATCCTGTCCGATCTGACCAAACCTATCTGAACCGACCGTGCTGTCCGATCCGACCAATCTTGTCCGATCCGAGCGGTTCGGTCCAAAAACTCAAATCCTGTCCTAAATTCCTTCCTTAGCCTATTTTCCATGGTTTTACTTGCTCTTTCTCATTCCTTAGGCTTCCAATGCCCTTCCTTAGCTCGACTATACCAAATGTCCTTGTTTGGTTCGTCCGTTCGTACCGCACTCACATATCGCACCTTGTGCATTTGCGGATTTACCGAGTGTGGGTATTACAATATGCCTTGTGGAGCTATTACTTTGGTTAGCAAGGAAGGAGAGGACCTTCCAGAAAATGGGCAGAGAATTAAGCTCTTTATGGTTGCTGGAACAATTATTGAGGGGACTCTAATCTCCCTCTCTAAACCAGCCTAAGCTAATTAGGTATGAAGAGCCGAGCTTGAGACTATAAACAAGCTCACTTGGGAGAAAATCTCATGTCTATCCATTTACTTTTAAGAAATTTTTATTTGCTTTAAGTACTCTGCTCTTTATGTTTTGTTTTTGGAACATTTTAATTTTTCTCTCTATGCTTGGAGTGTGGTATGGTTTTCAGCGTTTCAGGTGAAAATAGGACCATTAACGAGCCAAGGTTTGGCCTCGCATAGGGCCCTCGCATGTGTAACCGCGAGGAGAGGACATTTTGGCTAAAATCAACAGCCCTCACAGCTAACAAGCGAGGGGGTGGTGCGAGGAGTGTTTAACTTCTCCCTTTAGTATCACTCATGGACCTTCTCGTGCCACCCAAGTATCTTTTTTTAGCTATAATCTCATTTTGCTTAATCTGAACCTGATGCTTAACTTATAAACTAAATTGAATTATCATTAGAGGTTAAGAATGATTATTCTATTCATACTAAACCATCCTTTTATGCTATTAACCAGTCTCTTGTTTTAAGACATTGTTTTTATGAACAAGAGCTAAGTCGTTAACAAAGGAATGGGCCAGTCACTGAGCAGTACAATCAGCTGGGTCGGGTTAGTAGAATGAGAAGTCCTTCCTTGCAGTGAACCGCGAGGAGCACACGCGAGGATGATATGTAGTCTTTAGATAAGGTGCCTCGGCCCTGGAACAACAAGGCCTCACTGCAAGGCACATCATAATGTATCCAAAAGCCTTGCGTAAGGCTCCAAAAAGGTACCACTCTGCACCTTTCTTTGTATGCACTCAATTCCATCATTTTTGTCAACCTAGGCTTCACCTCTAAGTTTTCATACACATAAGGGACTGTGTGATTTAAGTTTGGGGGAGGATCCTAGGGGTTACTAACCTTGTGTTTTGTGATTCTTAGTTTGTTTTCCATGCATATCATCTAGACCTTAAAAATCCATTAAGGAATTTCTTTTTGCATTTGCTTGTTGCATTTCATAGCATATAAGACATACGAAAAAACCCAAAAATTTGAAAAATCTTGAAAATGAATCCGGAAAAATAGAGTGTTCATGTAGTTGCATCCATTTAGAATTGTATATAAGTTACATTCACATAGGATTCATGCATACATAATTGTTGTTATGGGAACATCTTGATAAAGGGCAAATCTTGTTAAGTTAGCTAGTAACCATTGTGAATACTCTTGATTGGTAATTGTCTGCTTTGTAAAGTTGTAGGGTCGATCATACACCTTAGTGATCTTTGCTTGTGTTGTGTCTTGAAAAGGGCTTGTTTGATTTATTCTAAAACTGAATTTGAATTGCCGATTTAGGGCCTAGAGATGCATCAAATACCTTTTTTCTTTATGTTTAACATGATCCATTGTGTGTGTGGTAAAACCCTCTCAAGTTAAGTTAAAAAATAAGAAACGAAAATTGCCTGCCAAAAACTGAGTAAGTGGTAAAGGTGAAGCAGCTGGAAGGATGCATAAACCCGTAGCCTTTCACGCCCATGTACATTCGCTGCTTACACCATTTGCGGGTTGGAGAAGCAACTTGGAAGAATACGTAAACCCATAGCCTTTCATTCTTTTGTAAGCCAACTTCGGAGAAGCCAAAAGGGCACATATATAAAAAAAGAAGAGAAAAAGAAAAAAAAGATTAAATAAGCGGGCAGCAAAAGTGTGGATGAGAGGGAACCACTTATGTTGAAAAGAATGATCATGTTAAGCTTATGGAAGTTGAAATATGTACTCCTTGATCTCTAGTCTCTTTGAGGACCAAACTAATAAGAAATAAGGAATTAAACTTGCACTTTAGAGACCAGCTTAGGTATTAGGAATATATAGGTTGAATGCTATGCTTGAGAATGACTACATTGCAGTTTGCGAAATGATAGAGGTTCATATGTGGATTACGTAGCTTAATAAGTTGCCCATTGGATGAGATATTCCCATTTTGTGTGCAGTTCTTCCATCTTAGGTCATTGCACTTGCTTGAGACCAAGCAAGATCTAAGTTTGGGGAAGCTGATATGTCTGGATTTTAACATTTTTTAGGACCATACTTAGAGTCATTTTCCACCCATATCATAGCATTTGCATCATTCTAGAGTCCTTTTAGGTTCATTTTCATGTTTTGCACTCGCATACCATACTTTCTTCATATGGAGCAAATTTAGGTGTTTAAGGAGAATTTTGGAGCCAAATAGATGCAAGGAACGGATCAGGAAAACTTAGGAAGACTTGGATGAACGAAGATGCAGAAAGGCCAAAGTTTAGACTCCATCGCACTTTAGCCTCGCACTACCAAGGACGAGGACTGACTGAAGTTGAACCTCTTGGACGCAAAGTACCCGCCTTCCTGAAGAACCTAGCCTCACACTATTGCGTGCAGACCTCAAGGACGACAGAAAGACCTCACTTTTGTGGACAAGAGCTCACCTCGCAGCCAAGCCTCGATCTTCTACCTTGAGGAAAGGAGTAAAGGCGCCACCTTTCCACTGTGAGTCTTCCTCACATATCAGCCTCGATCTTCACCTGCAAGGACCGCCTCAAGAGACACTTGTTAACTACTTTGAGGCAGTTTGACCAGGAGACTAGGTTTATTTTCACTGAGACTATAAATACTCATAAGCCAAAAAACTAGGGATGTCAAGTTATGCTTTGTAATCCGCTGTTTTTGCAGTCTGAGTATTTAGATCTAAAGTATTTTTCTCTCTAATTTTTCTTGTGTTCTTGTTGAATGAAATTCCGATCTGCTTGAATCTTAGTTGCAATTTCATTTTTTCCTTTACATTTCTGTTTTATCTTATTTATTTACATTTACTTATGCACATGAAAAACCCAAGGTTTGAGCTCTCATCCGCCATGAGTGAGGAGATCCACCTTGGGTGATGAGGAATCATGGTAGATTGATGTAGGTATCTGAGAAAATAGGTTGCTAACGCTTAGAACTGTTAGGATCTTGCTAGATCTGGGTTGCTTACAGCCAATTTCATACTAGCTATTTGAAATTTGGATTTGTTTCATTTATTCAGACTAGGTGTTTGTTAAAATTTCAGAACTAGACTAGAATCTAGGACTACAATTTCATGGCTCAAGAGATTGTCTTCCTTGCGATTTTGTTAGCATTGAATAGGATATGTGCTTAATGATCACAGAATGATGCGTTCTCGCTACTAGTGTAGGCATGGGAATCATTATGTGAAAGTTCCTTGTTCACGAGAGTGACTTTGAACACTTGAATCCTTGCTTGAGAACCTCCCCTGAATGGGATTTGATAAGAAACCTAGTTTTCTCTTAGACTTGCATTGATAAATTACCTCGTTTCTCATCACTCTGTTTAATCTCCATTTGCCTTACCTTGCTATTTCTATTGTTTTTGCATTACTTTATTTTTCATTTCTCTTTTTATTGTTGTATGGTTTGATTGTGACAAGATCAATAGAATAGCTTTAATTAGAATGGTAGGTTGAATCGTAATTTCTTGCTAGTCCTCTGACATGGATTGAAAGTCTCACTTATATTATATCATCATTTAATAATAAGATCAAAAAATTTTGCTATCAAATTGGTGTCGTTGCCAAATCAGTGTCAACTAGTTTTAATTTCGAATTTTACTATTCTAAAATCAAGTCCTGGTTACTCTTAGTAGAACTAGTTGTTACTAACATGTTTTCTTGTTTTTGGTGAAGTTTTAGGGTACCTCAGGGGTTGCACTCGCAGTCTAGCTCTATAGGATTGAGGTCAGCCTACAAGTGCCCAAAAATCTGCAGCTCTATAGGATTCGAGCAACTTGCACACTAAACCCTTTAAACCCCCTCAGGTCCTAGTAGTTAAGAGCGGAAAGGCCAGTGACTATTGCAGAAAAATCTCAATATTTGAGGAGGTTGTTGATGGAGAAAGCCTAAAAGCCATGTTTGCTTACAATGAGATAGCAAATCTGCCTCCTAAGGAGTTGATCAAGCCTCCACCATTGGATCCCAGACCTGATATAGTCTTGCAACCAATCAGATTTGGGGATTGTGCAATGGAGTATAATGTGAAGAGAAGCAAGCGTGCCGAGCCATTTGCTAAAGTCAAGCAGCTCCTCTTCTCAAATCACAAATCAAAGTGGTCAGGGCCCTTTAACATCAAACAGCCTATGCCTTGTAGAGCCATTACTTTCGTTAGCTAGGAAGGAGAGGATCTTCCAAAAAACAGGCAGAGAGTTAAACTCTTTATGGTTGCTAGAATAATTATTGAGGGGACTACAATCCCCCTCTATAAACCACCCTAAGCCAATTAGGTATAAAGAGTCTAGCTTGAAATTATAAACAAGCTCACTTGGGAAGAAGTCCCATGTCTATTCCTTTAATTTGAGAACTTTTTATTTGCTTTAAGTACTTTGCTCATTATGTTTGGTTTTTGGAACATTTTTATTTCTCTCTCTATGCTTGGAGTATGGTATGGTTGTCTGCGTTTCAGGTGAAAATAAGACCATTAACGAGCCAAGGTTTGGCCTCCCATATGGCCCTCGCATGTGTAAACGCAAGGATAGGACATTTTTGCTAAAATCAACAGCCCTCACAGCTAACAAGCGAGGGGGTGGTGCAAGGAGTGTTCAACTTATGCCTTGAGTATCACTCATGGACCTTCTCGTGCCACCCAAGTATCTTTGTTTTAGCTATAATATCATTTTGCTTAATCTGAACCTGATGCTTAACCAATAAACTAAATTGAATTTTTATTAGAGGTTAAGAAGGACTGTTCTATTCATATTAAACCATCATTTTATGCTGTTAACCACTCTCTTGTTTTAAGACATTGTTTTTATGAACAGGAGATAAGTGGGTTAACAAATGAATGGGCCAGTCACTGAGCAGTATAGTCAGCTGGGTCTGGTTATCAGAATGAGAAGTCCTTCCTCTAAGTGAACCGCGAGGAGCACACGTGAGGATGGCATCTAGTCTTTAGATAAGGTGTCTCGACCCTTGAACTGTGAGGCCTCACTACGAGGCACAACATAATGCATCCAAAAGCCTTGCGTAAGGCTCCAAAAAGGTATCACTCCGCTCCTTTCATTGTATATATTGCATTCCATCATTTGTTTTTGTCATCCTAGGGTTCACCTCTAAGCTTTCATACACTTAAAGGACTATGTGATTTATGTTTAGGGGAGGGTCCTAGGGGTTACTGACCTTGTGTTTTCTGATTCTTAGTTTTTTTCCATGCCTATCATCTAGACCTTAGAAATCCATTACGAATTTTTTTTTTGCATTTGCTTGATGCATTTCATAGCATATAAGGCATAGAAAACAAAACCAAAAAAATTGAAAAATCTTGAAAATAAATCCAAAAAATGGAGTGTTCATGTAGTTGCATCCATTTGGAATTTTATATAGGTTGCATTCACATACGATTCATGCATTCATAATTGTTGTTATGGGAAACATCTTGATAAAGGGTAAATCTTGTTAAGTTAGCTAGTAACCTTTGTGAATACTATTGATTGGTATATGACTGCTTTGGAAAGTTGTAGGGTGGATCATTCACTGTGTTGTGTCTTGAAAAGGTCTTGTTTGATTCCTTCTAAAACTGAATTTGAATTGCCGATTTAGGGCTAGAGATACATCAAATACCTTCCTTATCTATGTTTAACGTGATCCATTGTGTGTGTGGTAAAACCCTCTCAAGTTAAGTGGAAAAATTAGAAATGAAACCTGCCGTTAATAACCAAATGGTAAAGGTGAAGCGGCTAGAAGGATGCGTAAACACGTAACCTTTCATGCCCGTGTACATCCACTGCTTACTCCATATTCTTGTTGGTGAAGCAACTTGAAAGGATGCGTAAAACTGTAGCCTTTCATGCTTTTGTAAGCTAACTTCGGAAAAGCCAAGAGGGCACACATATAAAAAAAGAGAAAAAGAAAAGAAAATAATAAATAAGCAGGCAACAAAAGTGTGGATGAGAGGGAACCACTTGTGTTGAAAAGAATGATCATGTTAAGCTTAGGGAAGTTGAAATATGTACTTGTTGATCTCTAGTCCCTTTTGAGGACCGCACTAATAAAAATTAAGGAATTAGATTGCACCTTTAGAGACCAGCTTAGGTATTAGGAATCTATAGGTTGAATTCTATGCTTGAGAATGATTACATTGCGGTTTCCGAAATGATGGAGGCTCATATGTGGATTACGTAGCTTAATAAGTTGCCCGATGGATGAGATATTCCCATTTTGTGTGCAGTTCTTCCATCTTAGGTTATTGCACTTGCTTGAGGCCAAGCAAGATCTAAGTTTGGGGGAGGTGATATGTCTGGATTTTAACATTTTTTAGGACGATACTTAGAGTCATTTTTCACCCATTTCGTAGCATTTGCATCATTCTAGAGTCCTTTTTGGTTCATTTTCATGTTTTGCACTCGCATACCATACATTCTGCATATGGAGCGAATTTAGGTGTTTAAGGAGCATTTTGGAACCAAATGGATGCAAGGAACGAATAAGGCAAACTTAGGAAGACTTGGATGAAAAAAGAGGCACAAAAAGCCAAAGTTTAAACTCCCTCACACCTCAGCCTCGCACTACCAAGGACGAGGACTGATTGAAGCTGAACCTCTTGGACACAAAGTACCCGCCTTCCTGAAGAACATTGCCTCACACTATTGCCTCACATGCAGACCTCGCGGATGACACAAAGACCTCACCTTTGTGGAGAAGAGCTCACCTCGCAGCCAAGCCTCGACCTTCTATCTCGAGGAAAGGAGTAAAGGCGCCACCTTTCCACTCTGAGCCTTCGTCGCATATCAGCCTCGATCTTCACCAGTGAGGACCGCCTCAAGAGACACTTTTTGGCCACTTTGAGGCGGTTTGACTAGGAGACTATGTTTATTTTCAGTGAGACTATAAATAGACTCTTAAGCTGAAAAACTGGGGATGTCAGACTATGCTTTCTAATCCGCTGTTTTTGCACTCTAAATATTTAGATCTAAAGTACTTTTCTCTCTAAGTTTTCTTGTGTTCTTGTTGAATAAAATTCGGATCTGCTTGAATCTTAGTTGCGATTTCATTTCTTTTCCTTTACATTTTTGTTTTAGTTTATTTCTTTACTTTTACTTATGCACATGAAAACCCCAAGGTTTGAACTCTCATCCGCCATGAGTAAGTAGATCCGCCTTGGGTGATGAGGAATCATGGTAGATTGATGTAGGTTTCTGGGAAAATAGGTTGATGACGCTTAGAACTGTTAGGAGCTTGCTAGATCTGGGTTGCTTACAGCCGATTTCATACTAGCCATTTGAAATTTGGATTTGTTTCATTTAATCAGACTAGGTGTTTGTTAAAATGTCAGAACTGGACTAGATTCTAGAACTATAATTGCTTGGCTCAAGAGATTGACTTCCTTGAGATTTTGTTAGCATTGAATAAGAGTCGTGCTTAATTTTCACAGAATGATGCGTTCCCGCTACTAGTATAGGCATGGAAGTCATTATGTGAAAGTTCCTTGTTCATGAAAGTGACTTTGAACACTTGAATCCTTGCTTGAGAAGCACCCCATAATGGGAATTGATAAGTAACCTAGCTTTCCCTTAGACTTGCATTGATCAATTACCTCGTTTCTCATCACCGTGTTTAATCTCCATTTGCCTTACCTTGCTATTTCTATTTTTTCATTACTTTGTTCTTCATTTCTCTGTTTATTGTTGTATGGTTTGATTGTGAGAGGATCAATATCATAGCTTGAATTAGAGTGGTAGGTTGAATCGTAATTGCTTGCTAGTCCTCTAAGATAGATTGACACCCCCACTTATATATTACATCATCATTTGATAATAAGATCAAAAAATCTTGCTATCACTTTCTATTCATAGTATAGGAAAATATAAGGCTACAAGACCACATGTGTATCAACCAGTGTTTTATTAGCAGTCCTTGGACATTGTCGAGAAATGGTTATCTCTTTAGCTTTTGAGTTTTTCAGGAAGGAGATGTTTCTGGCTAGAAAGAATGATGTGTTAGTGGTTCTCATTTCAAAGATTAAGAAACCAGAACTCATGACAGAATTTAGATTGATTCGTCTATGTAACATTTTGTTTAAGAAAAGTACTAAGGCTATGGTTATGCGCCTCAAGAGATTTATTCCTAAGTTAGTGGGGCCAGCTCAAGTGAGTTTCATACTAGGGAGTTTTAGTACAAATACTATCTTGGTCCTATAGGAAATTATTTATCCGACGCAGAGAAAGAAAGGAAAACTGGGATAGATGCTTTTAAAGCTTGATCTTAAAAAAGCATATAATAAAAAATCTACTGGGATTTTTTGGAGGATACAATTCATGCCACAAGATTACAAGAGATGTGGATGTCTTGGATTATGTAGTCGGTTACATGATTATCAATGAACCTATTGTGGAACGGTGAAAAATCCTCTACTTTCAAACCGAAAAGAGGCTTAAATCAAGGTGATCCTCGTCCACCTTACTTTTTTCACTTTATATGGAAAGGCTTGCCACTTTAGTGCTTGTTCAGTGGAGAAAAAATAGTGGAGGCATATTTCATTAGCTCGTGGGGGTCCAAAGATGTCTCACCTATGCTTTGAAGATGATCTCATTCTTCTTTGCAGAGGCATGAATATCACAAATTCGAATCATTCGTGGTGTGTTGGAACGATACTGTGAGGCTTCTCGCCAAAAGGTGACTTTGGGAAAATCTATGATCTTCTTTTATGAGAATGTACATTGGGAGCTAGTAAGGAAGATAAGTGATGAAAATGGAATCAAACCTACCAAAAATCTGGGTAAGTACTTTGGGGTACATGTTCACAAACATGTGAACAAAGAAACCTTTGGCGGTATTGTAGAAAATGTCTCTTCTCGTCTTGCCGGATGAAAAGGGAAGTTCCTGAGTTTCACACGAAGGATCACATTAACCAAAGTAGTCCTCTCATCTATACTAGTGCATACAATGAGTACTAGCATCTTACCTCACGCTACATTAAAGACACTTGACCAAACAATTCAATATTTCCTCTCGGGAACAATGTGGAAAAGAGAAAACAACATATATTCAATGGAAAAAGGTGTGTCATCCCAAGAAAGAAGGTTTCTTGGGTATACGAGTTGCTAGCGGTATGAACAAATCTTTAATAGCCAAGACTGGCTGGCGAATATTGCATGATAAAGAGAGTCTTTGGGCATCTCTTCTCTGCACGAAATATAAAAGTTTGAGTTTCTGAGGATCGTACTTGGCTGTTACCAAAAGGATTGTGGTCCTCAACTTGGCGGAGTGTTTGAATTGGCCTTTGCGATGTTATCATCCCAAATTAGAGTTGGGTAGTGGTAGTGTGGATAAAGCGAAGTTTTGGACAGACTCTTGGTTTCAATTTAGTGCTCTAGCGGATTGTGTTGTAAGAGATTTACTGGTAAACTTCTTAGAAATACGAGTTAGTGATATGTGGCAGCATGGTGTGGGTTAGTGATGAGTGTGATTTTTAATGGTTTTAGAGTACCATTTTAGGTTG
>OVBA01007692.1:0-13986 GCA_900406435.1 Lepidium aucheri | reverse complement strand
CTAAATTGCGACACTTCCTTTGGCGTCTAGGCTCAAAAGCGCTGGCTATCGTTGAGAATCTTCAACGTCGTAATATAGCCATCGACCTTCATTGTTTATATTGTTGTGACCAAGTCGAGTCCACCGATCATGTATTTTTTACTTGCCCACATGCTGTGGCTGTTTGGCGGACATCTGGACTACCCACATCTTTCTTATGTGATGTTAATCACACCATCCACGACAAACTATCCTATCTTATCCACATCACTTCCGACACACAGCTTGATCAACATACTTGTAAGGTACCTTTCTGGATACTATGGCGCATATGGAAAGCTAGGAACTCACTTCTATACAATAATACTTCATTATCTCCGGCGGAAATAACACTCCGAGCTCAATTTGATACCCGTGAATGGTTAGCATCAAAGCCACCATCGCAGCCTATGACAAATCCTTCTGGTCTTCCTGCATCATCACAACCAAGTGGTTGGCGTAAACCTCCACATAATTGGGTCCAATGCGCATACGATGCCACACAAACACCATCAATCACCAATGCAGGTTTGGGTTGGATAATACGTGACGAACACGGCAAGTTTTTACATGCCGGAATGGGGAAATATCAAGGGAGGTCATCCATAGAAGAAGCTGAATTCACAGCCCTTATATGGGCAATGCAAACAGCATGGGGATTAGGTTATTGTCGAATAGAATTCACTGATGATAACATCATTGTCAATAACATTATGCATGGGCAACAACGTAATCTACGATTGCACCAATACTATCGTACTGCTACTGCCTGGGCATCAATGTTTCAAGCAGTTGTTTTTCGACATCACTCACGGAAGTTTAACATGTGTGCTGACAAATTAGCTAGATCTATAACTAATGATTCTATGTTTTCTTGGCGTTTACTCGATTCTTGTCCATCATTTCTTGTACAATATGTAAACATGGATTATGATAATGCAATATAAGTATGTATTGACGGCAAAAAAAAAAGAAAAAAAAAAAAAATCTTAAAATAGAATTGGAATCAAGATATAACTGTGCCGAAAGTATTAAAAGAGCCCAACGAATTAAATCATTTGTTTTGCTGTAAAGAAGCCAACAACATAACATAGCCCACTCTTCTTCTTCTTCTTCTTCTTCTTCTTCTTCTCTATCGCCACCTCTGCGTGCAGTCAATCATTCTCTCTCTTTCCAATTATACTTTCGGCAAGGTAGGTCTCTGACTTTCCATGGCTTCCTCACGTCCCACTCTCTCTTATTTTTGTTTCATTTTTCGTCTTTTAGGATTTGAATAATTGTATTTGATTTTATTTCTCTGCGATCTGTTCTGGTTTGCTTGTACCCGGTGATGGATTGAGTTCATTAGACATAGATTTGGTGTTATTCGATTTTTGGATCTGATGCTTGATCTGATTGCGACCTCTTTGTCATCATTTTCAATGATTCGCTTTCTGGGCTCCTTCGCATTGGATCCGATTTTTTCTATTATTCGGGTGGGATATATAATCGCTGATATCTTAGTGTTCTGATTTGATCTTAAGTTTTCGATGCTGCTTTGAATTGGACTTATCTTGTTGCTTATCTGAATCATTATAATACGATCAAAGCTGATAAATGTTTCACTTTCCTTTTTTTAATATGTGAACTGTTAAGGTTTTAATTTCGTCACCGCTTTACAGATTTTTATTTTAACTAATGAAACTTCGTCATCTGATTTCTGATTGTTATTCGTGATTCTTATACAGAAAATTTTCTGGAAAAGAAAAAGAAAAAAAAGAACAGAAGAGATGATCAGTGATCGGTCGGACTTCAGAGTTCAGATTCGGAGATTATTCGTCATTATGATCAGAACTTTCTACCGATGGATTTGCAATCATCCTTTTCTTCTGGGCTCTGTTGGTTTTTTGTATTTTCTGCACAGAACTTGTCCTCTTTTGTTTTCTCCCCTGGTGACTGCATCTCCTGTTTTGGTGTGTACTTTCGTTTTGCTTGGAACAATTTTGAGTTTCGGAGAACCAAACATACCAGAAATCGAAAAAGAACCAGAAACAGTTCACGAGACTGCACTTTTTAGAACAGAGGTTTCGAGGGATGCTACTGTTTTTGAGAAAGGTGATCAGAGTTTTACGGTAGAGAATTTTGTGAGCAAGGAAAAAGACATACTTGAGGATGGGGATGATGATGGTGATAGATTAAAGGAAAATCAATTCAGTGAGGCTGAGGACGATGGTCGATCATTTGATTATAGGCCTTTAGTTGATGAGACTCTTGGTGAGACGAAACGAGATACTCAGGTAAAATTTGAGGAGAAAGCATTTGTTTTGGAGTTGGAGAAGAGGGGAGAAAGAGTAGATGAAATACTGATTGAAAATGGTGGGATGCAAGTTTGGGGTGCAGAACATTCGAGGAAAAATGGTGGTTCTTTAGATGAACTGATGGTTGATTCAAAGGATGATCACATGGATGTATCTCCAATTTCTCCTTGGAGACCGATGCGGCATGAGGAAGATGAGGATGATGATGCTGACCGTGATGACTCGTTGGATTCTGGGTCTGATGGTGCAGAAAGTTCTTCACCTGATGCTTCTATGACAGACATCATCCCGATGCTTGATGAGCTTCACCCTCTTTTACACTCACAAGCTCCAATTCGTGGTGTTGCAGATGATGAAGGATCAGATGCAGCTTCAGAGGGGCCACATAGGAGTAGTAGTGATGAAGGGATGGAGTCTGATGTTGACAGTGAAAGTCATGGAGAAGAGGGTGACAACGAGAATGAAGAGGAGGAAGAAAAAAAGATTGAAGGTAAGGACGACGAAAGTAAATCAGCAATCAAATGGACAGAGGCGGACCAAAAAAATGTCATGGATCTAGGTAGTCTTGAGCTTGAAAGAAACCAGCGGTTGGAAAATCTTATTGCCAGGAGAAGGGCTCGGCACAATATGAGACTGATGGCAGAGAAAAATCTTATCGATCTTGACAGTGCTGATATTCCCTTTAACATGCCGTCAATCTCAACTGCAAGGCAGAATCCATTTGACCTTCCATATGATATGTATGATGACATGGTTATCCCTGGATCTGCCCCGTCCATTATGTTTGCAAGGAGAAACCCATTTGATCTTCCATATGAGCCAAATGAAGAAAAGCCAGACCTCAAGGGTGACGGTTTCCAGGAAGAATTCACTTCTCAACAAACAAAGGATCCAGTGTTCAGAAGACATGAAAGTTTCAGTGTAGGCCCATCAATGCTTGGAGGTCCGAGGCATGATAGGCTACGACCTTTCTTTGTGCTAGAAAGATTAGCAAATGAGGGAACGAGCTATTATCCGCTTGAAAGGCAGCTCAGTGAAGTTAGTGAATCAAAAGTCAGTTCTGTGCCGGATACTGAATCTGTGTGCACAATCATGGAGGACGATGAAAAGAAGGTGGATGAACATGATACTGATCGAGAAGCAGGAATCACTAAAGAAAAAAGGCATTCGGCTGCTGACCATGATGAAGGAAAAAGCCATTCAGCTTCGGACAACGATGAAGAAAAAAGCCATTCGGCTTCTGACCACGATGAGGAAAAAAGCCATTCAGCTTCTGACAACGATGAAGAAAAAAGCCATTTAGCTTCTGACCATGATGAAGAAAAAAGCCATTCATCTGAAGATTCCGATTCCGATGAACATGATAGCAGAAATCGTCATCATGATGTGGCTGAGATAATACTGGGAAATGCAGAAACACACCATGAGCAATTAAACGAAATGGAAGGAGAAACATCTGATAAGAGAAACATTGATGAAGAGGATTACAGTGATAGTGATTCATCTTTATCAGAGATTGAAGAGAAGATACCGGATATAAGTGAGAATGAAGCAATGATGATTTTGGAGCAGAAATCTGCTCTTCATGGTGAATCAGGTACATCTTCCCAGCCTTCTTGTGGAGGATTAGAAATCCATGAGGCGAGAGGAGTGGAGGATGATTATCGTCCTGATGAACCACGGGCTGAAGACTCTTTCATCACCGCACATCCCTCGCTTGATGAATCAGCAATTCATGAGCTTTGTGGTTTGGTGGACGGCCATCACGAAGAACCTGTTTACGATTCGAGTCCTCCTTCGGGCAGTAGATTCCCATCATTTTCTTCCATATCGTCTGATTACAAACCAGATATACCTGGAAAGAATGGGGAAGAGTTACAAGAAAATAAAGATAAAGAACGGGATGTTTATCCTGAAAGCATAGGTCCTGAGGAAATTCATTCCACTTCTGACGAGACTGAAACAAGGACAAAGGAAGTAGGAGGGACTAGCACGCATGTTACAGAAGAAGCAAGCCTTCTCACTGCGGAGGTTGGACTTGATGGTCAAAAGAACTCAACTGTTTCAGGGTCATCTCTGCCTATGGATAAGAGCGGGAATGCTCATGACCAGGAAGATAACCCTTTATCTGTTTCTAGTCAAGAAGACCTGGAAGAGCTGCATGTAAGAGAGACTTCAGATACTGGTGCCCTAGATGATAATGCATCTTTAGTGATACGAGGACCTGGTGATACGAATGAACATGTGACAACACTGGAAGAATCACCTGATGTGGTACATGACACCCCTGAAACTTCAGTAAACAGGTCAGTAGCTGAAGGGCTAATCCACGAGGAAGAGGAAGCCCGGGAACAAAAAGATGAAGCCATTCCTCAGACATTTAATGCAGATATCCCAATAGACAGTTATGCCACTTTGTCTTCTGGAGCAGTCGAGTATGTTGAGACGCATTCATCATATGATGAAGATGTTCCACGGTTGGAACACGATCCAGTTCAGTCATCTGTTCGTGCTGACGAGGAAGAAACGCACCCCGACCAAATAATGGATATCAAAGTAGACTCTAATGCTAGTGCCCAAAATGTCGGATCTGAGGAAACGACTCCATCTGAATCAGATAGAGAGCTGACGTGGTCAGATAAATCTGTGGTAGAACAATCATCTCTTGAACCTGGTGAAGATCAAGTAAGTCATAAAATGTATCTTCTCTCATAGATGCACATTAGTACACCATTTATCAGATTAGTTTAACGTAGTATATACTGCTGCACTCCTCTAAGTTTAAGATAAGTCTATGTGATATACTTGACATAATAACCTACAAAATAATGGAGGGAATATACGGGATCAATTATCATCAACACATTTGTGGTTTCTTAGCAGGAATTGGAAATAACTGCAAATAACATCATAATCTATATGGCGCGTTGATACATGTGCAACAAAATGTTTTCTACAGCTCATACCTATCCTGTTTCTTATTTTCATGTTATATGTTATACTGGTACATCATCTAGATATTCTTAGCTGGAGTTGGAGATAACAATTGACTGATACCTACAAAATGTTTGGAGTTCTTTTTCTTTTTCTTTTGATAACTATGTGAATATATTACCAAAATGGAAAAGGTTTAGCTACAAAGCTTATAGAACAAAGTTTCCTAACAATGCATGTTTGGAGTTCTTTGTTCTTTCTAAAATTTGTTAAGCAGTAAATCTGTTTCTTACTTGTGTGTTACGTTGTTGCAGATACCAAATCGTGCTGGTCCTGTTAGTGTCGTCTTTTCCCGCAACATCACTTTCCACGAGTATCACGATGCTCCTGAAGATACTGCTGAGTTATCTGAATTGACGTCTGACTCGTCCTCATCTCCTGCAGAATCTCCTGAGTACACAACACCTATGGTTGGTGAAGGCTCAAGGACGGAGTTCTTTCAAGAGGATGTTTATGAGGAGCTTGACAGTGTGGTGGAGCGGCTAGATCAGCTTTCTGATTTACATGCAATATCTCAAAGTCCTCCTGACTTTATGACTGAAGAGGCAGAAAGGGTAGAAGATATTGATGAAGGTTTGTTGTATGAACTTGACGCTGTTGGAGACTTCAGCGTTAAGGAAGTTGTGACAGATTTTGAACCCAGGGCATCTTCAATAGGACCGGACACTGCGAACGAAACCGAAGCTCTGCCTGTTCTTGAAGCAAGATCAGCTGAAGACATAGATTCTGCTTTCCAGCAGATTCACGAAGGATCTGAGGTTGAGGATGTTATCCTTCCAAGCACCGTTCAAGATCAGTTGGCTGAAGACAATTACGAAAATTCAACAGAAACCAAGTCAGATTTAGCAGTTGTGGAAGCTACATCGAAGGAAGATCTAGATAATGCAATGAATCAGGCTGTTGTAGAGAGCATGGGCAAGCAATCAACGTCACCAGAATCGGATGGTGAGTCTAGAGAAATTAAGGGTGCAGTTGAAACTGAACCATCAGAGTCTTCAACTGATGAAAAATCTCTTGAGGAGACAAACGTTTCTCTAAACGACACATCAGAGAAAGAAGAACAAGAGGAAACTAAACCAAAAGAGATAACAACATATGTTGTTTCTCCTGTTGAAACTCAATCACTGGAGGAAGTTCCAAAACTTGCAGAACCAAAAGAGGAGAAGGCAATGGAACTAATCTCTGAAAAGCTTGTGGTTCCAACGGAAGCCAATGGGTCTAGTAATGTAACACTAAGTGATGAAGTTGTGATGGAAGAAGCAAAAGCTGAGACCGTAAGCAACGCTAATGCGACTGTACAGAGTCCTGAGTCCAAAGAAACTCTAGAGATTTCAGGAGAAAACATTGCAGAGCAAAAAGGAAAGACGGAGAAAGATTGATAAATTTAAGGGTAATACATCTCAAGACAAGTAAATATATCTTTGTTGCATGGTAATGATAGGCACTTCTGGATTTTGTTTGTTTTTGTTCAGTAGACCGTGTGCTCTGTTTTAAAAGGGGGCAAGAAGAAGCCGCTAATCATATTTTTGTGCCAAGTTTTCTCCTTTGTGCTGGTTTTTGTTATGTCTATGTTTCTTTTTCTCCTCTTCCAGCTTTCTTATTTATTGATTTGATTGGTATGATGTATCTTTTATACTATCTCGAGGTGTTCAGGGTTTTGTTGGTTTTTGACTTACATATCTCTATTTTTTGGGGTGTCTTCATTATTTTGTATTGAGCCTGAGAAATGAGAAGTGTACTGCCGTTTGGACTTTTCTGAGCTTTGTAAAATAATGGACTCTTTAACTTCTTCTTCTTTTTTAATAAGTTGGTGGTTTATATTACATTACAAGTCTCTTTGTATTATGTTATGAACTAAGATCAAAATTTACAAAAAAAGGAGTAGAGAAGATAAAAGAGGACGAGAGTTTCAGCCTCTCTCTGCCAAATGCATAATCTTATTTTCAGCAAAAAGTCGAGTATTTAAAAGAGTAAAGCAGCAAATAGGTCTATTGGCCTTTATCAATACCCCTGTCTCGAAATTCAGCTTACCCTCAAGCTGTTCGTATAAAAATTATTGTTACAGATCCACCACTCTCATCCACAAGTCTTCATGTTCTTTCTACATTTGTATTTAAAACTCCAATCCTTTGAAAATTTCCTCTGCTTCCTTGTACTACAACCTTCTTCCTTTAACTGCATTACAGCTAACTTTGGAGAAATAAATTTGTGTGAGGCTTCGGTGTCTAGCATAACCACTATTTTCCCTCTATTATCTGGTCCAGCTGTCATCGAGAATGACTTGTTGTGTGTCTTCACAGCATTTGACCCCTCTTCACTCTTTTTACTTGCTGTTGTGTAAGGCATATGTGCTGGTGAGCTCTTAAAAATGGCTCTGTTATAATTCTTTTCTCACTCCCATCAATTGACACGTCTTTACTCCTCATTAGACATATCCAGCGGTTTTCCCTTCCAAAGCTGGAGCTATCACTTCAGGTAAACTGCTCGTTGCAAAATGTCAACGATTTCCTGCAAGTGTGTCTGCAGATCATTACGAACAATACTCTCTAATTTTTCCTCATCTCTTCCCACAACTTGTGAAACCAGTTCTTCCAAGTTTCTCGCATACTTCCCCGTCGGTCCATTTCTCAGGTGGTCAAAAAGTTCCTTCACTTGACTATAGTCCACCATTGCAACCTCTAAACTTTTGAAAATCAAGATATTTGACAAGCTGGAGGAGCACCTCAAATTTGAAGTCATGGGCATTTCGCTTAGTTCTTGTCTGTAAGACAGCTCCAACAAAATTAATAACATTCTGCTATCTCGCAGTTCCTCCCAAGCTGCCAGTATAATGCTGAATGATCTTTTCAAGTGTTTGAATTTGGACTCCAAACTAGCAACATCACGCAATACATCAACCTTTTTGAACGCAAAAGACACATTAATCAATTCCTTAAGAAACCTCTCTGATGGGGCAAGCTTCAACACTAAATCATCAATAAGCTCTTGAACTTCTTCTCGTCTTATTCAATCGGTGCCAGTCTTGATAAACTCTCAAGAAGCTTAACTCCAAGTGCATTATGACAAAATCCTGTTTGTTTCAAAACCCACAAGCTTGGTATAGGAGAGTTATTCTTAGCTGAGCCAAAACAAAGCAATAAACGCGACTTGAGTCGCGTCCAATTCACAAACGGATCTCTCCGCATTTCACAATTAATGCCAACTCAGAGCAACACCACTCAAGCTAATCGAAATCAAATCAAGCTTCTATGTATCAGCAGGCCTTCCAACACAGAAATATCTTTCAACCTATGAGTTCTGATAAGGTGATAGCTCCTTAACCAAACCAAAACGCTGCAAGAAACAGGATTTTACGCTGAAATAGCCAAGAGGTTTCATGTTGCTGGCAGCTGAGTTATTCTTAACTGACCCAAACCTCAACAACAATCTTACTTTGAACTCAGTCTAACTCAAAAACACAGCTCGGGTTAGCTCCCAATTATACCAGTTTAATGCATCTTCACTCAAACTCAATGATACGAAATCCATTTTCTCCTCTAGTATCACTAGCCCTTCTTCCTTTTCCTCACCTTCCACTTCCAGCAAGTTTATCTCGCACCCATTTATCACAGGCAGCACTTGAAGTTCTCGATTGGTACATAAATGTCCCTTCACCCAACTCAGCTTCTTACGCCTCCTATCTTTAACTTCTGCATCAGATAATTTTATGGACTTGTCTCATTCGATACCAGACAAGCACTCATTGGCTACCAGGGCGCTACCAGAACTTGCAGACAAAAATTTTGTTGCAGGTTTTGCAGCTAAGCTAACCGTGTTGGCTACATTTTCCACGTTCTCTCACTATTGTAACTTGTAGCAGCTAATTGGTGACAGCTCTTCCCACCTACATTTCCCTTAGACAACTCCTCACTCATCATTTCGCACATCCAATTCTTCTCCATTCTCAATGTTGTGGCAATCCTTTCATTAAACCTTTTGGCTGTAGTCTCTCTACTTCCTGCATTGTAGACCATTTTAGAATATTCCCTCCAGCTTTTCATCACCGAGCCCATTAACCTGAGAAGACGGTTCCTCAAAAGTGCTCACGTGTTCTTCTATACCATCCGTTTGTGGGATTGCCAATAAACTTTTTGTCTGAGATTTGTTCTTCACCTTCCCAAATCGACGCAACATCCGGGTTTTAAACTGATTCCAATCCTCAAAAGGAACTCGGTTCATCTCCCAGATATACCATTCCAACACAGCACCACTTAATCTGAGCGGGATCAACTCCATCTTGTCTTGATCGTTGTATCTTCCCAACCTGAAAAATCTCTCCACCTGAGAAATCCACCCCTAAGGGTATTCTCCTTCAAATATCGGGAGTTCTATCTTCTTCAACAAGTTCCCACGAGTCGCTAAAACCTCTGGTATAGAGGTAAAACCAGGTGGACCTGGTCCACTTTCATATTTTGCAGGTTCCGGTGTGTTTAGAAGTACCTGACGGCGAATCGAGCACTCCGCCGGTTCAACCTGAGGAGAGTATGAACCAAAACTGCGATCCTTGCTTCTTCGTAAATGGGTTAGAACTTGGTTAAGCTTAAGAGTCCAATGTCTGTATATGATACCCTAAGTTTCCAATATCTTTGTCCGACTTGAGATTTACTTCTATCAGGGTTTGTAACGCTTTTGACATGGTGTCAAAATGCTTTTACTATTTCATTGAACTCTTCACATGACAAATTTCCGTTTGAGCTACTTCGGATCGTCTCGTTTCCAGCCATCGTCATTGGTTCTGATACCAACTTGTTATGAACTAAGATCAAAATTTACAAAAAGGAGTAAAGAAGATAAAAGAGAACGAGAGCTTCAGGCTCTGCTAGATTCACAATCACCAAATGCATAACCCTATTCTCAGCAACAAATCGAGTATTTAAAAGAGTAAAGCAGCAAATGGGCCTATTGGACCTTATCATATTACTGTATTAACATGAAGCCTTGTGTTTAAAATTCTTCTAAATTTCTGCAATAAATCAGGTTGTGGAATGATAATGAGTAGAAGCTGCGTTTGCACTGAACTGTTCTCTAGATATCATAAAACTATGTAGACCTGTATCTTTCAGGCAACGTGACCACAAGCAAAATCTGCAGTTATTTAGTATTTCCTGTATGATAATAGCAGCCTCCTTTGTCTTCTTGTTCACGCCCTTTCTAATCTTCAGAAACATGTAATTTTTAATTAATTAGAAATATTGAAATTCAGAAAATATGAAGAACTGAGCATGGAAGACTTCTGTTACATTACTGATAACATATACTAAAGAAACGAGGTTTGTGTTTTGGTATTCAGTTATCATTCCACAACCTGATGGAGTCTTTATGAAACAAAGATATGTTTAATTAACTTTCAACCGTTCTTAGCAGCTTAAGCTTCAACTAAAATGATATCTTGATTCTTCAGGCAGACACAAAAAAGAAAATCTTTGTTGATACAAAAAGACCTGGTGTCTCTTGTTTTACAACCTTATGGTTGTCACAAAGCAAAATATTGTTAATTACTGCGATTTAGAGAAAAAAAAAAACAGAACTGAGTGAGATGTTTTTTTACTACAATGGCATAAACTGTTGATTTAATAGGTTAATGCGGTATTAAGTCTCCCAATCTATCATCATCTTGCTCCCCTTTGGTTTCGCAATAGGAGCATCCATGCCTTCCATCTTCTTGTTGTATTTTTGCATAGAGGATCATCCGAAGTCAACCTCTTCAATCATTCATTATGCAAAAGACAATATTCAAAATCTGCAACTCATCTTAAAAGGACTATGTCATTCTTGCTACTCTATGTGCCGCTTTTTTATCTTCTCTTACTTTGAAAACTGTTATGATGCTAAGCTTAAAATTACAAAAGGATTCAAAAAGGATAAAAGAAAAATGAGAGTTTCCGGCTCTCCAGAGTTTCAGGCTCTGTAAAACAGCTATCACCAAAATGCATAATCCTATTCTCAGCTACAAATCGAGTATTTAAAGAGTAAAGTTCCCAATTGGGTCTAATGGTCTTGCCCTTGAGCTGATAGTGTAAAACTTGTTGCTGCAGATCCACCACTTTCATCCCAAGTCCTCATGCTCTCTCTGCATTTATATTAAAACACCAATCCTTGTTGAATTTCATTTTACTCTTTCTCTTCAGCTGTGTTTTTCCTCTATTAAACACCTTGCCTGAATGAGAATCGACCTTCTCTGTCCTTCCTTTTATGCACCATATAATATGTCCACTTTTACTCCACTTTTCCTTCATAAATTCCCACTGGTCGCCATATTGATTGTGTATAAATGATTTGTTTCTCTGAGAGCAGATCTCTTATCTCCTTGATCTCAACGTCTATTCTATTTCCTTTCCTCTGCAGCTTTCTTGTCTGGCTTCTAGCTTTTTGTAGAAAAAACTCTAGCTTCAGCACCTTCTTCATATCCTGATAAGTTCTTCCCTGATTCTCCAACCGTGATTCAAGTTCCTTAGTCTTGTGTCTCCATTGACCTGACATTAATCTGATCTCATCTTTCAGTTTTGTACTCTCTACATCCTTCACCTCAACTAGTCTGTTCAATCTCTCGAATTTCACTGGAGAGACAGCTACCAGAAACTTGAGGAGCTCATAATTTGTGACACTCATCCCAGCCTTTGCGATGGGCTCTGTTGTCTCACTAAGGTGCTTTTCTGAGTACTCTCTCATGTCTAAACAATCCCCCAATACACTTGCAGAAATAATAGGCATCATAAATCTTTCAATCAGTTCTATAACTTTGTTGTGTTTCTTATAATGCCAACTGTACCACAATTGATACATGTCTTTGACAGATTTTGCCACACCCTTCAATTCCTTTATATAAGATAAATGGTATGCTTTATCCATCATTATTTCCCATAGAAGCTCTCTATTAGTGAATATATACTGCTCTATCTTCTTTTGATCTTTTGGTATTTCCCCCATCTCGAAATTCAGCTTATCCTCTAGCTGATACGTTGGAAACTTCTTCACTACTTTGGTCTGTGACCTCTGTTTTTTAAGCTGCAATCTGATGTAAGGATCCCTAAACCCACTGAGATCCATTGCAGGAAGATTCCTAGCTTTTAAGACTCAGACTAGAAGCTTCAGTCTCTGTTGTTCTTCCTTTAGTTTATACTTAAATTTCCAATCCTTAGAGTACTTGCCCCACTTCCTTATAATCTGTTGATTTGGTGCACCAGTAAGTCTAGGTGTATTGTTGCTATACCCCCTTTCCTTTATCTCTTCTATTCCACATCTTTTCTAATCATTTTACTAATCAGATTAGCTTCCATTTTAAGGGCTATAACAACTAACTCAGGAAGTCCATTTGGTTACAAAACCTCTATTACTCCTTGTATATGATCTGTAACTCATTGACAAAAATGGTCTCCACTTTTTCCTCATCAAGATTCGAAACCTGTAAGGCCAACTCCTCAAATTTCCTCTCATTTTTGATAACTAAAATAATCTGTTGAAGAGAAAAAGGATTCTAAGTTGATGAGTGATTTTTTTGAGGACCAAACCTCATCAACAAACGATTTTCAAACTCAGTCCAGCTGAAAAACACAACTCACATTAGCTCCCAGTTATACCAGTTTAAGGCATCTTCACTCAAACTCAATGATACCAAATCCATTTTCTCCTCATCTGAGTATCTTCCAATGTGAAAGAACCTCTAAACTTGCAAAATCCAACTGTATGTATGCATTCTCCTTATTTGAGTATTTTGTCATTTGATTACGGACGCATTCGTGCTAGTCCCATCGTCTATCTCTTTCACATTCAACTCTTTGGGGACTTCACTATCTCGAGAAACTATCCTGTGAAGTTCATTATCCGCCTCCTTTTCATTAGGAACTTTACTTGGCTCATTT
Organism: Lepidium aucheri; assembly: GCA_900406435.1. Lineage (NCBI taxonomy): Eukaryota > Viridiplantae > Streptophyta > Magnoliopsida > Brassicales > Brassicaceae > Lepidium > Lepidium aucheri. Next base: position 779 of record OVBA01007692.1, on the reverse strand, counting down.
TCCTCCTTGGTGAAAAGACAAGAACCTGTTTGATTCAAAGTAATTAAACTCTGAGCTGGAGATTTAATCTTTACTTTCCCAAAATGAAATAATATCCTTGTTTTAAATTGCGTCTAACTGCAGAAAGGATCATGAATACGCTCCCAATTAAACTAGTTAAGCGCATCACCACTCAAACTCAAGGGAATCAGTTCCATCTTCTCTTGGTCCACAAATTTTCCAATTCGAAAATACCTTTCTATTTGCATAATCCATCCATAAGGATAAACTCCATCAAATATTGGCAGTTCCTCTTTCTTAATTAAGCCCTCACAATCAGCTTAACATGACGGAGAGTGGTTCAGTCTATGACCCTTAGTGCTACAACCAGATTCCAAGTTCAGTGGTGGTACCTGAGAGTTCCATGGAGGTGCATTGACTCGTTTTGGCCTTGGCGAGAGCTCAATTTTCTGAGAGTTTCGTGGTAAAAGATCTACTCGATCCAGCCTAGGAGATGAAGTTTCAACTCTGTCGCTGAGCATCTGGTCCATTTTTGAGTCGAATGACTGAAATTGATCTCCGCGTCTATCGATCTGACTATCGGCGTAAAGCTTAGTGATAGGATCGGATCTGCTAAGAGAAGGAGTAGAGAGTTAGAAGAGAGAAGAACAGACAGAAAAGATGAAATAAGGAAGAAGAAGAAGAAGATCGTGACCAGAATAGTGAGAGTGAGAAGAATACGGCGGAAGATAATAATAATCTTAATTCCATAAATGTATCAGCTTAGGTTTTTGAGTATA
>OVBA01007691.1:171-13988 GCA_900406435.1 Lepidium aucheri | reverse complement strand
TCTTTATATAATAAGATTAGTAATGAAAATTACTTTTTGTTAGAATTAATTCTTTAACAATTAATATTCTCGACTTTTTTTAGATTAAGATTTGTTTTTAGATTTGGATAAGCTAAATATTGAAGAAATATATTTAAATATTTTTATCTACTTTAAAAAAATAGATAAATAGAGAAATTTTTTGGATCATTGGATCCGACACGTGGAAGAATCATGTTAATACTAACTTTGAGAAACTCTTCTTTATATAATAAGATTTATATAATAAGATTTCTAACTTTAAGAAACTCTTCTTTATATAATAAGATAATATATATTTCGTTTTTTATAAATAATTTTCAATATAATATTTTTTCTTTATATAATAAGATTAGTAATGAAAATTACTTTTTGTTAGAATTAACTTTTTAACAATTAATATTCTTGATTTTCTTTTAGATTAAGATTTTTTTTAAGATTTGGATAAGCTAAATATTGAAGAAATATATTTAAATATTTTTATTTACATTAAAAAAATAGATAAATAGAGAAAAAATTTGGATCACTGGATCCTACACGTGGAAGAATCGTGCTAATTACTAACTTTGAGAAACTCTTCTTTATATAATAAGATTTCTTTTAGATTAAAATTTTTTTTTAAGATTTGGATAAGCTAAATATTGAAGAAACATATTTAAATATTTTTATCTACATTAAAAAAATAGATAAATAGAGAAAAATTTTGGATCAGTGGATCCTACACGTGGAAGAATCGTGTTAATTACTAATTTTGAGAAACTCTTCTTTATATAATAAGATTAGGATGTTATCCACGCTTCTTATATTTTTTTATTATCGTATTTTCTGTGATTTGTTGAAGTGGTAACAAATAAATGTTGCATATTTGAATTCTAGATATGTTATTTTGCCTTTTATTATATTAGCATATATTTTAATTTTATAATATTTACATCTGTGTTTTCAAAGAGTAAATGTTTTGGTGTACATATACTTAAATTGAAGGCCAAGTAAATTAAGTTAGTCAGTTAGCTTTTTTAGAATTTATGGTCATGCTTGATTATTTTAAAATTTTAGTAAGTTTTTTTTATATAAAATAGTCTATTTTTCAATTGTGCGTTAGACGTATAAGTAAATGACGATAATTGTTTTTTATTGTGGTATCAAATGAACATTATAGGTTTGGTTTATGAAATAGTTGTATATTTAATTTATAATAAAATCACACACTTGTCATTTGTCATTCATAATATTTGTATGTATATTCAGACGTATAATAAAATATTGTGGGCAAAGTTATTGATTTGAGAATAACTTAGACTTGGTTTTATATATAATACTCAATTATTTTGTTTAAAGAATTTTTTTTTTTTTGCTCTGAAATATTTTCCCCCTGAATTGTTTCATTTAAAAGGTATTATAAAAGCAGATACTTGTACACCAAAATATCAATACAAAACCTCGTAATATAAAACTATTCTTGTAATTGTAAGAAGATTTAGACAAATATCAATGCGAAGGCTTAAATGAAATAACTTAACAGATAGTATAAGTGTTCTCTCTTTAATCACATAACGATTACTATATTAAAAGGCTTACAACTACTTAAATGAGCACAATAGACTCAAACACTAAATTCTTTACAACTGGTGTACACTCAATTTCATAGCCAACGACAAATGAAATAGTACGCAAAAACAAATACACTATACAAATTAACACAAAAATCGCCCCAAACGAATGATACCAAACCCTAATCAGCTAAGGGACAGCTCTCGATCGATGTTGTTACCTCTTCTTGATCCACCTCGAAGAATTTTCGTACTTTTCAGTCATGTAAATCTGATTAGACGTGTGGTCATGTAGATGAAACCACTCTTATACTGCATGTTCGATGGCTTGTTGTCCATAGTCTTTGTTCTAAACAAAAGTTATAATGATCTTTCATTGCCCCAACAACCAGGATGTTGGCAAACTTCTTGATTTGATTTTTTCTGACAACAAATCTGATTTTTGTCCCTTAGAGTAGATGTAAAATAACAAATAGATTAGTTGAGTCTACATATGACAGATAAGGATAACATGTAGAAAACTTCAAAGTAGAGAAAGAGTAATGCACTTACTGATTCATCCATAGAATGAGTTTGCATTCACCATTTGTCTGCGGTTTTACTCCTCCAAAAGTGTAGAGTCTTTATTATTTTCTTTAGTTTTATGTCTGACTATTTTCAGGATTTCGCTTCTTAGAGCAACATTATTGGGGGTATCTTAAAATGGGGTTGTTAGAGTTAAAAATTATATTTTTGTGGGTAATTTTTATGTAGGATTAATAGGGAGTTCTTAAAGTGGGGTTCTTAAGAAAAAAAAATGAGAGAGAATAAACAGATGAGAGAGAGTAAAAAAGATGAGAAAGAGTCAAAAGATGAGAGAGAGTAAGAAAAAAGAGAGAGAGTATAAAAAGATGATAGAGAGTAAAAAAGAGGAAAGAGAGTAAAAATACGAGAGATAGTGAAAAGATGAGAGAGTAAAAAAGAGGAGAGAGAGTAAAAGGAGGAGAAAGAGTAAAAAGATGAGACAGAGTAAAAAAGAGGAGAAAGAGTCAAAAGATGAGACAGAGTAAGAAAAAATGAGAGAAAGTAAAAAAAGAGAGAGTATAAAAAGAGGAGAGAGAGTAAAAAAGATGAGAAAGAGTAAAAAATAGGAGAGAGAGTGAAAATATGAGACAGAGTAAAAAAGATGAGAGAGAGTAAAAAGATGAGAGAGAGTAAAAGATGAGACAGCGTAAAAAGAGGAGAGAGTCAAAAGATGAGAGAGAGAGAGTGTGTGAAAAAATGAGATAGAGTAAAAAAAGGAGAAAAAATCAAAAGATGAGAGAGAGTAAAAAAGAGGAGAAAGAGTGAAGAAGAGGAGAGATAGTAAAAAGGAGAGAGGATAAAAAGATGAGAGAGAGTAAAAAAGAGGAAAGATAGTGAAAAGAGGAGAGAGAATAAAAAAGAGAGAAAGTAAAAAGAGGAGAGAGAGTAAAAAAGAGAAAAGAGAGTGAAAAGAGGAGAGGGAATAAAAAAAAAAGAGGGTAAAAAGAGGAGAGAGAGTAAAAAAAGGAAAGAGAATAAAAAGAGGAGAAAGAGTAAAAAGATGAGAGAAAGTAAAAAAGAAGAGAGACAGTAAAAAAGAAGAGAGAGAGTAAAAAAATAAGAGAGATCAAGTTTTTTAATAATAAAATAAGTTAAGAAACTTATTAAAAGAGTCTCTTAAATAAGAGATTTTCATAGGGGTTCTTAAACTTTTTAATAATAAAATAAGCTAAGAATCCCTAAAAACTCTTGATAATGTTGGTCTTATCTTTCTGCTCGTTCGCAATAAGAATTGATACTGTGGAATTTTAATTTTTGTTTTCACTTTTGTAGGGATCGAAGTGAAGGAGAATTATTATAGAAACAGACCACAGTTATTAAAGTGGTGGATACTTTTTCAAAGAAATTGTTTAAGTAAATCGTGTGTAGTTACCGGTAAAAAAAAGGTAAATCATGTGTAGTTTAATTTGTTTAAACAATTTTTGTAAAACAGAATAAAAAGCACGATACCTGAAGTCTATTAGTTTGCAATTGAACGTGTACTAGTATTATACCTGGATTTAATTGTTTTTCAAATTTTATTCATTAAGGTTGTTATATCTGTTTTGATATTTTAAAACATTGTTTTTGAGATGTTGATTCAATGACTGTAACCCGAACCAAAATAGATCTGTATTAGAGGAACCATCCGAACAAAATACTCACATAAGTCCTAGATTTATATATCCAAAATATTAAGCCCGAATCCGAACCAAAACCAAACCAATAACCAAATTTTAACTTTCTAGAGTTTTTTTTGCTAATATTGTTTTTTAATTATAAAATTTTATATAAAAATACCTCTATACCCAAATTCGATCTATACTGAATCGAAACATATCTAAAAATAAAAATATCTGAGTAAGTCTTAAATCAAAAGAACCAAAATACCAAATTAGATGAACCAAACCTGAAAAAATATTTTAAGACCCAGGAAACCAAGTCTAAACTCAAACCTCAACCAAATTAAGAACCCACTTTGTAACCGTTATATTTATATTAATTTTTTTTGTTTTTTGTCTATTTTAATATTTATTAGTTTTAAATTTTTATATATAAATGTATAACCAAATCTACATTAGGCGTATTTTCAAGAGTTGTTACAAACCATATGTTAATATTATTCTAAAGTTTATAACACAGTCAAACTAAAAGTGTCCTCTATTTTAATATATAAGATATTTTTGTAAATCCCATGTATTTATGTTTTAAGAACAAAAAATATGGATAAAAAATATTCAATATAGGAAAGAATTGGAGGACTAAAAAGTAAAAGTTTAAAGTAATCTTGTAATTATTTACAAATAGAAGTTATTTAAAGAAATAGACCTCCGTTTTAGTAAGAATAGATATATTAGGATTATTTTCACGTTGTGTGGGTTTTTATTATTTTTTTAATCTGTGTTTATTTAGAATCTTAGACATAGACATGTGTCGATATTTTAGAATATTATTTCGAGTGTTTAGAAACCTGAAATCCTAACCAAAAATGACATGAATAAAATGAATCGAACATAAACGAAATCTGATAAAATATCTAAATAAATTTTATATTTATGTACGCAAACAAAAACTGAAATCCGAACCAGAGCCAAATCAAAGACCAAATTTAACATTTTTAGAGGTTTTCTATTAAATCTTTTTAAATTTTGATTTTTAGAATAGCCAAACCTAAACTTGATCTATACCAAACCAAACTATATCCAAAAAATACAAATATTGAATAAGTCTTAACTCAAAATAACCAAAATACCGAATTAGATGAACCGGATCTAAGAAAACACTAGAGTGTGTCCTAAATTTATTTATCCAAAATATCAAATCATAAACCAAACCAGAACCAAATCAATAAATGAATTTGTAAACGATATATTTTTACTAAATTTTTGCTTTTTTAGAATTTTTATTAAATTTATATTAATTTTGAATTTTTATATATAAATATATAACAAAATCCATCATCCTATTTTTAAAAGTGGTTATGAACCTTAAGTTAATTTTATCTTATACTTTATAACACGGCCAAAAATGAAAGTGTCTTCCGCTTTAATATATAAGATATATATATATATATATATATACTAGGAAGCATGAGATCATGGATTTGATTGTTTTCTTAACTCGTGTTCATTTGGTTTTTGAATCAGTGTTGATATTTTGAATATTGTTTTCGGGATGTTGTTCTAGAAACCTAGAACATGAACCGAAATCAACCGTAACTAGATAATCGAATCCAAGCCAAACCCGACAAATACCGCAATGGATCCTAAATCTATATATTTTAAAAACCGAACCCAAACACGAAATAGAACCAAAACAAGAACAAAAGTTTAGAGTTTTTCTATTAAATCTTTTCGAATTTTGAATTTTTCTAATAAAAATAGCCGAACCCGAACTCGATCTATACCAAACAAAATTGTATCCGAGAAATAAAAAATCCGAATAAGTTTTGAATCAAAATAATCAAAATATTGAATTAGATAAACTAAACCTGACAAAATACCAGAATGCATTCTAAATCTAAGTATACAAAAAATCAAAATCAAATTCGCACCAGAATCCAATCAATAACCAAATTTGTAACTGATATATTTTTTTATTAGATTTTAGTTTTTAGAACTTTTTCTATTACATCTTTATTTATTTTGATTTTTAAATATAAATTTCTAACAAAGTACATATTAATCCTATTTTAAGAGTAGTTATGAACTTAAGGTTAATTTTATCATATAGTTTATAACACATCCAAAATAAAAGTGTCTTTCGCTTTAATATATAAGATATATATATATCTTATTATATAAAGTAGAATGTTTCAAAGTTATTCCAGGATTGTTTCACATTTCAGATCCAACGATCAAATTTTTTTATGTATTATATATTAAAAAAGATAAATATACTTTAAATAGAATTTTTAAAACATATATCTTTATCACAAAATATGAAAATATATCCAAAAACTTTTCTTTAATTGAGGGAGCTCAATTCAATTGTCATGACCACTTTCTATTTCTCCCAGTTATATCTTTTCTGGCACTATAATATGGACCTTAGTTCTGAATCATTACTTTCATTATCAATTTCTTTTGATAGAAAGAATGAGAAAATTCCATCATCAACTTCTATTTCATTTATAACCCATAATTTCTATTTTGGATGTAGTTGATGGAAATCTCATGATTTTCTTATTTTCCTTCTTTAGGACTTTTTCTGTACAACTAGACTCTTCTAGACCATTTTTATTTATTTCTCCCAATTTTTTTATCTTTCGGGGATTCTTATCTTTTGATCTCATTGGTCTTCCCCTTTTCAGCTGTACCTTAAGTTCATTCGTTATATTTCTATCATTTTGTTCTTCTGGAACAATAACTCTTGATGGAACACTCATAGTGGGTATATATCATTTTGTCACCCTTTTTCTATCGGTGAACACATCTGGTATCTGATTTGCCATATTTTGTAAATGCACAATTTTCTGAACTTCCAGTCCACATTGTTTCGTAAAGGGATCAAAGTGCCACAATGATGGTGTGTAGCATGTTATTTCTTTTGGAGCTTCTTCAGTTCCTCCTTTTAAGGCTAAAAAAATCAACTTTATTAAAAAGGCAATCAGAAAAACATGATTTAAACATATCACCAGTTTTTGGTTCCAGATACCGAATTATACTTGGTGATGCATATCCAATATATATACCCAATCTCCTTTTTGGTCTCATTTTTGTTATTAGGTGCTTGTGATCAGATGTTAATTCTAATGGAGAGTATTTATGATATGCATTCGGTCTTATTTGAATTAGTGAATGAAAGAAAAAACGGAATTAATGAAAGTTTTGTTTCTGACTCACTTCTGAGTGGTTAGATACTAAAGATTCATTTTGACCTTGTTGATTCAGAACTGTATGTGTAGCTACTGCTGTTTTAATGGTTCGCAGCATGCAAAATTGCATGACCCCATATCAAAATTGGGAGTCTTGTTCTCATCATTAATAGTCTAGCAATAATTTGTAACCATTTTATCAAAAGAGTCAGCCATGCCATTATGTGTGTGAACATGCGAGACTGGATGTTCAACATCTATTCCTGATGACATATAATGGTCATTGAAGGCTTGTGAAATGAATTTCACCAGTGTTATCAAGTCTTACTTTCTTTATTGTATAAATCAGAAAATTGTGCTCTCAACCTGATTATTTGGGCAATGGATTTTGTGAAAGCCATATTTTGTGTGCTCAATAGACACACATGTGACCATCTACTAGATGCATCAATTAATACCATAAATTATCTAAATAGCCCGAGTTGGGTGGATAGGCCCATATATATTACCATGTATTCTTTTTAAGAATACCTGAAATTCGATCCCAATTTTAGCTGGTGAAAGCCGAGTTATTAGTTATTCTAGAGAAGAAGCATTACATGAAAATTCTTTCGATTGAAAAATCTTCTTGTTTCTCAGCGACTTCCCATTTGTATTTTCCACAATCTTTTGCATCATGACTGAACCAGGATACCCTAACCATTCATGTCAGATTCTGAATGTACATGTAAACTTCGGGTGTACTATAACATATGATTCAGTCATATTTATTTTTGTGAAATATATTCTAGAAGATAAAGGTGACAGCTGTTCCAATATACATTTTCTTTCCTAATTGACTGATGTAATGCAAAGATATTCAACATCATTTTTATTCATGGTTTCTATGTGATATCCATTTATGTGGATATCTTTGAAACTCAACAAATTTTTACAAGATTTGGAGGAATATAATGCATCACCTATCTCAAATTTTGTCCCCATTGGCATTGAAAAACGTGCTCTTCTAGAGCCTATAATAATTTTTGCATCAACAAATATAGTATTTACGCTTCCAACGGAATTTTTTATTTCAAGGGAGGAGAAATAATTTTTATCTTTAAGTATTGTGTACGTTGTAGCACTATCTGCCAGACACATATCTCCATCTTTGTTTTCGAATTTCAACATTTTTTTATTTGAAAGTATTCATAAAAGATATGTTAATATAATAAAACAAATTTTATATTACGACAAAAACTATTTACAGAAACTATATTATTTTACAAACAAATACAAGATAGAAACAACATAAGATTTTTTTCTTATGCAAGCATAACTAATTATACATCATGTCGTACTTTCTTCTTCACGAAGATTTTAGTCTTTTTGACTTTCGTTGATATCTATAGCATCGACAACAAAATCAACTACGTCAAGATATGTATCATAATTTATACCATCAAAAGAAGGCTCGACTTCATGGTTAAAATAAGGTCCAACTTTATTATCAAAAGAAGGTCCGGGGGTGCCATCGATGAAGTTGGTTTCCTTTTATTTTTCTTTTTCTTTTGTGACTCTTGGTGTAGATCGACAAAATACTTTGACGTACGACAGATACACAACCAATGTCCTTTCATGCCACATCTATAGCAATTTTCCTCATGTTTTCTTTTTCCAACTTCCTTTCCTATTGACCTTTTGTTAATAATTTTATTGTTGAAACCATTAGCATGTGACTTTCTTCCTTGTCCACATCCATATCTACGTCCATATCCTCCTTGTCCATGACCACAATTATTACCTACGACCGCTTCTATGCCCATAATTATTTTAATTTGATGATGTAACATTCACTTCTGGGAATGATGTTGATCTAGTAGGACGAGACTGATGGTTTAGTGTTACAAGTTCATTATTTTATTCTGCTACAAGAAGAACTTACATTAATTCTGAATACTTCTTGTATCCATTAGCCCGATATTGTTGTGTATGACTACATTTCAAGGATGAAATGTTTGGAGAGTTTTCTTGATTATATCATAATCACTTATCTTCTCTCCACATAACATTATCTTGGAAGTAATTCTGGACAGAACATAATTATTCACTTACACTTTTGTAATCTTGAAACTAGAGGTTTAACCACTCATGTTTGGATTTTGGTGAGATCACATATTTATGATGATCAAACCTATCTTTGAGTGATTACCAAAGACCTACAGGATCTTTTTTTGTTATATACTCATCTTTTAAATTATCATAGATATGATGGAGCAAAAAGATCATAGCATTAGCTTTTTGCTCTTCTAAAGCCGTTTTTGGCTTACTGATGGTATCACCAAGTTTTTTTACTTTATAGTGCATGATTGCTGCAACTGACCATTTCATATAATTATTTCTAGATATATCCAGGGCAGTGATCTCGAGTTTAGCCAAATTCGACATAACTACTGCATAGTAATCATAAATTTGTATTATTTAAATATTCAACATAATATTATTAAAACACAACATAAAACAACATATTAATTAAACACTTAAAAATGAAATATGCAGGCGATTACTGATATGTTTGCATTTTAGCATGTTTTAGGAGCCTTATTTAGCATATTTTAGCATACATATCCATAATATTTCCATCATTTAGAGTCTTTTAGGTTCATATTATATATTTTGCATTTGCATTGCATACATGTTGCATATGGAGTGAATTCTAGGGGTTTTAGAGCTTTTTGGACCATTTTGGAACAACATGGAACATAAGGATTAGTAAAGACCAGGCTGGAGTGCTAAACATGATCAAAGGAAGTAGCTAAGGACAGAACCAGCCAACTCGACTGATCAACTCGAAGGTGAACTCGTACTGAAGGCTCGGTCCACACTTGCTCAAGCTGAAGCAGCATAAGCCATTTTTGAAGACTTTTTGGTACGCTCGACCACCTAACTTAACCAACATGTGGTTGAGTGTTATCCATTTGAGTTGTAACCGAAGATTACAAGTTAAACAACACAACTCGACCTCTCTACTCGACCACCTAGTCGGGTTTTCTATCGGACTTTTCATTTTGTTGATTTTTTCTGCCTGTTGAATTTTTTAGGGTTTTATGTAATGGGCTTTAAGTATTGCTTTAGCCCATAAACTCATGTTCCTTGTTTTTCTGCCTCTTGTGTTCTTAAACTTCCACAAAAACTCTCTCTAGCTTTGTATGAAGATTTCTTATGATTTAGTAAGTATTTGAGTTTAATTTCTTTTGCATTCTTCTCATCTTTCTTTGTTTTTTAAGATTTATGCACTTATTTTATTTTCTGGGTTTGTGTTCTTGGTGACAAAATATGAGTAGAAAACTAGGGTTCTTGAGGATGGGATAAATTAGTGTGGAATCCTTGGTCTCCTAAGTGTCTAAGCTTAGTTTTGAATAAATCTATTCTGCTTTAGTGTACTTAATGCTAACTTCTCTATGATCCATTGAGATTAGATTCTGGGAATTTTTATACCCACAAGGTGTTTGATGAAAATCCTGAACCAACTAGTTTTAGAGATTTACATATCTAGCCTAAGAGATTAGTTGTCTAGAGTGTTTATTGGCTTTACCAAGTTGTTTCTTTATGTCGGCTTGATTATAAATCGTTGATGAGAGTTAGGTCAGGTTGTAGTCCTGTTGAGATTGTTTGCCATGCGAATGGATTCATTTACTTATGAACTTGTTGTCTAGAGATCACCTTTTATGAGTTTGTTAGACATCTATGGTAGACTTAGGAGACCTAATGATCCATTATTCCCGTCATTAAAACCCTCTCATCATTCTGATTTTCTTTTGCTTTCTCTACTTTATGCTTGTTTTTACTTTCTTATACTTTCAGTATTGCATTTTACTTTGTTCTCTTAAGTTGTTAAATTCCACATCAACTGTTTGGCTTGGATTAGGTAGATTTGATCGAATCTTTATTGCTAGAATCTCACCCATTTAGATTGACACCCTTTGTATTGTAGTGACTATGATAATGTATTGGGGTAATTGATATGTGTATTGAGTGAAAATCATGTTATCAATTACAAAGAGATATAAATCACAAATAAGCGATCAATATTTATCCAAAATTCTGCGGGGGTATATTGACAAATGAAAAACCCAAAAATTACAAAGAAAATTATACCAAAGCAAAAAATTAGAATCCAAAACATTTTCATACAACAAAAAAGTAAACCAACTTTCAGATGAGGAAGAAAACTTAAAAGTGAAGAAATGAGTAAAAATTAGTATAATAATAGATGAAAAAGTTTGTATGTAGCTGTTGAGAGTGTTAAGAACCGTTTGAAAAATATACTTATGTATATTTTTTTCTTTCATAACCGTTAGAAAATATAATCAATAATAAAAATATAGCCAATAACAAATTTATCAAAATTAGTATTTACCAATAATAATATGATTATAATATTAGTTATAAAATTAAAATAACATTAATTTAAAATATATTATTGTTCTTCTTGATAATTTATTTTATATTTGTTCTTCTGGATTAAATTTATTTATTTATTTTATTTTAGCGTTATTCAAAAACGTTTTTGTAAATGTTTTCAGGACGTTTTAAAATTTTCTATTCTTCTGTACCACTTTGTAAATGTTTTTCTGGACATTTTTAATTTTTATCGTTCTTCTGGAGTATTTTGTAAATGTCTTTTGGACATTTTAAATTTTTTTCATTCTTCTATAACGTTTTGTAAATGTCTTCTGAAAATAAATTAATTTATGGGGAGCGAGTCATTCATACGGCATTTTGGCTATTATAACAGCATTTAAATTAAATTAAAATATATAGCATATATGAGAACGTAGTCATCCATTATAACAAAGTATAAAAATAAATGTGACAAAAATTAAATTTTACCTTTCTTGATATAAGAGGACAATGTACTAATAACGTGTGTTAGTTTCCTACTTGTTTCTTGGGCCCAAAACAAATAATTAAAAAACCCACATAAAACTCAATTAGATAGTAAGAACTAGTGATATTCTCGTTAATTATGTGCTGCAAACCATAGCGATAGTAGAGTTTGATTCCCTTTTAGGGAGAGTCGGGCTAGTAGAGTGTCCCGAATATGACGATCAAGCTTAATAAAGATAGTGTTGCAGTCTGATACAGGAGCATTGTGTAGTCGATTATTTCTCTCTCACCAAAGTAGATAGATAAGTGCTTGCGAAGACAATTTCCTTAGGAGGGTAATGTTTCGAATCCTTCTAGAGCATGTCCATCTAATGAATATTGGCCATGAAACGAAGACTGCATGGTATTCTCCAAGGCGGGTTAAGAGTTTTCTCCACAGGGAAGTAGCCAAGTCACACCAAAGGAATAGATGATTTCTCGACTCCTCATAATTACTGCACACAACATATGTTAAAGATATCTAAACCCCATTTCACTGGCCTTGATCTGACTGGTGTGTTACATTATGTTCACCTCAACACATGTGTATATAATAATGTAAAGGCGGTAAATACGGTAAAATATTTTATAGAAATATCAACAATTGACCCATTTGAAAAGTGTAGTTAAGAACCTATCTCTGGGGTCCACTTTGCTTCTTCTTCACACCCAAATTGTCTATTTTACCCTTATACATTACTTAAAAAAATAAATAAAAAATTCAGACATATTCTTGAGTAATCTTTTGTTTGTCAGACACATGTTGATGAATATTTATTGCTGTGTTTTCTTACAGTTCAATAATCTTCTCTCACAACCATCCAAGAGAAAAAATGATAACGCAGAGGACAAAATTTTTTATCTTAATAAAGTTGTTTATAGCCCTGTTCTTTATACAAAGGCTGCGTTAGCAACAACGACCATATAACCATCCACACTTTCAGCTTTAGTTATATGGAAAGTAAATAAGTAACATCGTAACATCTTTAGTTACTCAGTCGCGAGATTAGTTTTATGGTTGCCATTTCACTTAGCGGCGAGAATGATATTCATAATATAGTTGCATCGACTGTCATTTCCTTTTATCATCATTTAATTTTGACTTTATTAAGTCTTACTAGATGATGTCCCGTGCTATGCACGGGTTAGGTAATATTTGTTTGTTTTATTTATTTATTTTATAATTTGATTTGTATGTCTAAATTTATTAATTACTTAATTATATATATATTTGATATATTAAAAATAAATTTATGGTGATCATCAATACATGTTGTGCACGAAATATGTTTTTTATTTCTGTTTACTTAAGTTTTGATGCATTAGTTTTACATATAAAATTTTATGACTCGTGTTATTTACATTTTGACTCATGTTCATTTATGTTTCAGACTCGTTTATAACTTAATTTTTAGACCCGTATTTATTTAGGTTTTAAGATATATTTAATTTTGCTGTGTTATACATTATCAATAGAACACATATTTTTTTTGGTACTCGTCCCACCTTGTGGGCCCCGGATCCCACATGAGCTATTTTGTTTCTACTGGAGCGTTCTGGGAATATTTTGTTCTCATCCTAAAATATATACATATCAATTAATTAGAAAATATTTTAAATTATCATAAAGGTATTCACAGAGATAAATTATTAATANAAATCACAAAGAACTATATCAATCATTTGAACGTGTTCTTTGGTGTATATTTTCCAAAGTTTTAGAATTTCAACTTTAATCCTCCAGGTTTATTTGTTGGGTTTCAACGAAAAATTTTCAGAGAAATATACGATGAAGAAAAAGAAAAATTGAGAGAAAAAAACAGAGTAGAAAAAATCTTTGGTGTTATTAAATTTGTCCCGAGATAATTTTTAAATAGACTTTGATCAAAATTTTTGTTCTATTAGAATTAAGAATATCATTTGTTTGTTTTCCCCTAAATATAAGGTATTTGAATTTGAATTAGGAATATTTCAATAAAATA
>OVBA01007690.1:0-13989 GCA_900406435.1 Lepidium aucheri | reverse complement strand
AGGCGGCAAGACGAGCATCATAGCATCCGAGGAGCGAGCACACGAAGCCGATAAAGCATAGCCGACTTAGCGAGCAATCAATCTCTGCGAAACTCGCCCGAAATCAAGGAGGAAATCTCGGAGAATCTTGAGAGGATCTTCTCCAAAACCCTAGCGCAAAAGCCAATAAATAATAGTTCAAACCCTAGGAATAGACATAAGAAAGAGGGGAGAGAAAAGTCCTAGAGCAAAAACAGACTTCTTTGCCTTTGTTTGTAATCCGTTTTCGTCTAATAAAGTACTCGATTCGAAGTCCCACACTTTTTGTAACGAGTGTTGAGTTTTAGCATCAACAATACATTATCTCTTTTTTGAATCCAATGAATTTCTCGCAATGAGACAGTAATAAAGAGATTTAAACCCTATGATGCGATCAAATGTAGATCACAATTTTCTCACCACGTCGCGGAATCCACAAACATTACTTTTGAATTCAATAAAAAAAACAGTTACTAGAATAGGAAGAAAGGAGAAGAGAAATCGAGTAAAAACTTTGTAGATTATTTTGATTCTTATATAGGATTGATCTGCAAGTGGCCTTTAATCCAGTGGCAGGAGTAAGTCCACTAAATGGCAGGCGCACTTGTACATCCCGAGATCGAACTCTGCCGCCTGCATTATGCAGAAACTTGGCTAATGGGCCGGTCAGTTGTGGTCCAATATTGTTGACAAAAAAAAATATAGGATTGATCTAAACCAAATATGGCAAGTCATTGGTTCGATTTGACGCCTGAAATCAATGAGATCAACATAATGAATTCAAAAACTTTCCTCCGCAATTTCGTCCAAAAACAAAGCAATAAGGTAACAGAAATGTAAGAGCAAACTTGGTTTATGGCCACAATTTTTTGAGCCGATATCAAGCAAAATCATGAAGAAAACTATATCCAGATAATTAAGTGTTTCTCAAAAGACTAACCCAATTAAGACTTGGGGCATTAGAAATTCAAATTGCTTTATAACAATTCTTCCGTTGCGTAATTTGATCTAATAGTGTGTCCAAGAATCTAAATACTCCAAAAAATTCATTTCATATATAAAATGATATAACAATTGTATGTAGAAGTTCTAACAAACTAGGTAGGGAATATATGTTTTCACGTTTGCAATTCTTTTATAGACCTTTGTTGAGTCATGTATATGACAATTGATCACCCAAAAATCATTTATTGAGTTGGTAAGAGATCGTACTTAAATGATATCCTTACATATTAAACTATTAAAAATTTCACAAATAAAATCTGATAATTCTATTTCTAGAATCTCTCGGACATGCCTTGCCGTTTACCAGCTGATACGAAACGTACATGATTTTGTACGTGTACATCAAGATATGTCTGGCTACAGTTCACTATCATCTATTAAAATATATTCAGATCTTTTTAATATATATATAAGATCTATATTTTTTTCAAAACAAAAGATTACGGGTGTGATTGGTAATGGCTCCGGTTGCTCTGCAGAGCAAAAATCTTTCCACAGCAATCAATCATGCTTTAAATTTATTTTTGGTTTTCATTGCTCTGAAAGCCAATTTTTTATTTATAAAATGTTTTTGGCTGTAAAAAGCCAAAAACCTAGAGCCAAAATTTATGAACTTTACAAATATAAATTTCTACAGCAAAAAAATCTACAGCAAAAAAAAACCTACAACAAAAAATTCTACAGCCTAAAATCCTACAGCCAAAATTCTACAACAAAAAACTAAAACCTACATTAATTACCAATCGGCCCCTACATATACATTGAAACCTATAATTAATAAAAATGTAAATGATTTTATAATGTTTTGAAAGCAATTTAATCATATACTAGGATTATATCCATGTTATAACGCGGGATTAGATTGTTATTATTTTTCAAATTGTGTTTGTTTAGCTTCTTAGAACCATTTTAATATTTTGGAATATTATTTTTAAGATGTTGTTTTATAGGCCCAAAACCCGAAGCAAAATTGATCCGAATTAGAGGAACCGAATATGAAAAAAAATCAAATAGGTTCTAAATCTATGTACCCAAAAAACTAACTTGAACTCAAACTCAAACCAAATCAAGAACCAAATTTTAGTTTTTTCGAGTTTTTCTATGAAATCTATATATAATTTTGAATTTTTATATAAAAAATATTCAAATCCAAACTCAATCTATATTGAACTAAACTCTACCCAAAAAAATATTTGAATGAATCTTAAACTAAAATAACTAAAATACCGAAGTAGATAAACCGAACCCGGCAAAATACAAGAATGTGTCCTAAATCTATGTATTCAGAAAATCAAATCAAACACGTAAAGAAACCGAATCAATAAATGATATATTTTTTATTAGATTTTAGTTTTCTTAGAGTTTTTACAATTAAATTTTTATTAGTTTTAAATTTTTGTATAAAAATCTATAACAAAGTCTATACTAAGCCTATTTTTAGGGGTTGTTATGAACCTTAAGTTAATTTTATCATACAGTTTATAACAAAATCAAAATTAAAGTGTCTCCCGCTTTAATATATAAAATATTGTAATCACATTTTGAATAGAATCTACAAAGTTTTTGTAAATAAGTACAAAAACAGATGAACCACAAAACAAAAAAGAAATTAACTAATATAATCCACTTTATTTTATAAATAATTAGGATAACTCTCTTTTTTTAGAAATTACTTAGATAACTCATTTTTGTTGAAAATACTCAATTTGCTCTGCACTCTTTAATTGCACTGTTCACGTTTACTAAGAAGAATAATTTCCTACGTTTTTTTCTTCTTCATAGTTTCTCCTTATTCAAATACTCATGTTTGCTTAAGATTCAATTCTAGGTTGTGTAACAATTGAAGGTGATTGATTAAACTGATGGAGAATCATGTTAGATTTTATTTTATTTAAGTTTTTCCTTTTGATTCTGCAATAACCATGGAGTTATTCTTTAAGTACTGAGTCAACAATCTCTATTATACTAAATGATCAATCCTAATTGAATTTGCATCAAAATATTTCACGAATTGTACAGATCGATCGGTCCCTATATACACAGATGATATCGATACGGACGTCTCTGGAAAATATAACACTTCCAGATAGGTAGAGACCGAACAATCAGCACAGAGATTGATTGGTATATACCACTCTGGAAGTGTTACGTTTTCTAGACACTTCCAGATCGATCGATCTGTGTAAGAACCGACCGATCTGTACGTTTCTTGAAAATGTAACACTTCTAGAGTGGTACAGACCGATTGGTCCATGTACAGATCGATTGGTAGGGACCGATTGGTCTGTACATTTTTGGAAGTGTTACGTTTTTCTCCAAGTCTCACTTATCACCAATTACTCTTTTTTTGTATACAAATCTGATTAATGTTAGTGAAAATCAATAGTAAATAATATTAAAAAAACTAATGATTAAGCATTAGTGAACATCAAGTTTAAAAATCAAAGATTTTTTTAAGATGATCGATCATTATGCATCTTGAAAGAGTTTGAGAAAACAACATAGAACGAGTAAACAAAAAATACTTAAAAGTTTCAACAAAGCAACTGATCGATCTGTGGCTGATGCATAATTGGTCTAGCAAAAAAAATTCCAGACTTGCAAGAAGTCTACCAAGAAAACTAAAATATTATAGTTACTAAAATATTAGTATTCTTATTTGTACTTGTTGAAAAAGCTATGGGTTCAAATATAAGAAAAATATCTATTTAACACCTAATTTATCAAAATTATATATATATATATATATATATATATTAAGAGATTATGTATCTCTAGGGATCGATAGCATCAACATTTGGGAGTTTTCTAGAACTCGCAAATCAACTTCTATATTAGTTCTAATAACCAATCAAATTAAGACATAAAATCTAGAAATAATATATCAGCTTTGTCATACTAATTCTAAAAACCAATCAAATTAAAATATTAAAGCTAGGACACGTCGTTAACTTTTAAATAAACTCAAATCGATTCAGATTCTCTGATTCTAAGTGAACCAAATCAATTCAAATTCATCTATATTCTGAAGTAATAGATAGAAGAGAAAGCTTAAGACAAAGGAGAAATAGTTGGAGAAGAACAAGAAAAATGAAAATTCCGAGGATGTCGTGGAGAATAAACCGGAGCTTGATGATTCAAGTGTTAGTAATGGAGGTGGAGAGGAGCCATGAATGAGTTATGCTTATAATGTATGTTTCATTCACTTCTTTTTCTCTGCATGATGTAATAAATCATTGGGCATATGATTAAATGGAAAGAAATAGAAGTCCTAAAGTAATTGTTTTGACGTTTAAAGATGTTTGATTTTTTTAATTCTTCTAGTTTTAAATTATTACTTGTTTCGTGGTTTTGGTCGCCAATAATTTACTTATTCAGATGTGATGTATATTATAAATTTAGAATAGGTGGATGAAGATGAGGATATATATATGTGATAAGGAAAGAAAAGCAAGCTAAAAAAAAATTAAAATGATATTTAAATATGACACAATCTGCTCCTAACATGGATAATAATCTAGTTATTAATTTAATATTGAACTTTCAAATGAAACATTCAATTATTAATTGAAATTCGAAAAAAATCCAAATTTTGAGTTAACTCGGCAAATTGAATATGTCGTTAAGTTCTTTAACGGTAAATTGAACGCGACGTTAAGTTATCTGTGAAATGAAACTCAAAATCTTCACACTCTTCTTTATCCACACCTAAGTAATTTCGTTAAATAACTTAACGACATGTTCAATTTGCCGAGTCAACTCAAAGTTCGGAACTTTTTTGAAAGTCAACTAACAATTGATTTTTGTTGTTTAGTCAACACTAGGATACAACTGTTCGGCTCATTAGTCAAGTTTCTATATAATGTAGACAATAAGATTAGATCCTTGAGTGTATGATGATGTCTACTTTTAATAGACTTACTACCTACCAGTAGATTAAAGTTATTTGATACTAATTGAATGTTTAATCTTGGTATTTCTATAATTGGACGTTAAATTAACCGACTTTTGATAAGTTACGTGTAAAATTAATACTTTCCATTCAAATATTATATTAATTGCCATTAAAATGATTTAAATAAACGACCTGGGGTATTATCTTTATTGGTACAGAGTCCGATTTGACGATCATGAATTTGTTGGACCGTATCTCTTTTTTTTCTTCTTTCATTTTTCTTTTGGACGGCATCTCAAAGTTGATAATTAACAAATATCTTGTTATTAACAACCACACAATTAAATTAGAATAAAAAACTTTGTTGATAATTAATTCAATTACGAATAATGATATGACAAAAGATAACAAACGAATATTAAGGAGATCTCAACCACTCATCATGCGTATCTCTTAAGTGCTTAAAACATTTCAACTACTGTCAACTTCGCCTAAGTTCATGAGGTTTATTAATTAAAAGGGAAATTTTATATCTTAAATAATGAGTTACTATTAAATTAATATGTTATGTTCATATGCATATGGGAAAGAAGATAAAGAGGAAGCAAAAGAAACCAAGATCTTGGGGATATGTATAAATACTGTGTCGTATCGTGAATTACAAAATAAAGGAAGATCTTTCAATTGAATATTAGATACTATTCTAAATATATTCTTAAAAAATAATAATAATGATTTTGAATAACAAAAGTAATGTCAAGATTAGTAAAATAAAAGTTGTTCCATACATTGAATTGAGGCTTTAAGTTATGGGAAAATTAAATGTTTCTTCTTTGTTTCTATAGTCACGCCAAAATACTTCTTCTTAATCCGTATACGATCATAATTTTTAGAGACCCTAATTATCATGATACTTTTTTATCATTTATTTAGCGCTTTATATACATCAAAACTAGTGTTCGTTAGTGTGCATGAGCAATACTACAGTGACTTCTATCTCTGCCTACATTGTAAGTGAGCAATATTGCAATGACTTTCCTGTTTTTCTCAACTCTAAATATATAAATTGAGCATGTGAATGTCTGTATTAGGCTTACCAACTTACGTACATTCGAATTCTCGCGGTAAGTATTTTTTCCTGATAGTCTTTGAATCTTTTATTTACCGCTTTTGAATCGCTCAAAATGATTGTTTTTCACGAGTATTTGTCGAAAATTGATTTGTGCGGGGTAAAAATAATCCGTTCAAATTTTGTTTGAAGGACAATACTTCCATCAAAAACTTCATTTACTCACTATGTCATTAAAAATATCAGTTATGTAGTTCTGCAGATTTATGTGTCAAAAATAATCCACATAAAATATTGATTATAACCAAGGTGATATATTTTTGGAAACAGTAGTAGTTAGACTGGAAACAACCTTGCAGATTCTGACCTACATACACGAAATGGTTCCCACCTACTTTTATTTCATACTTATCCAGTTAATTAGAATTACTCGATATATTTATGTTATTGTGTTCACCACGAATTTGCTCTGTCCTTTCCCATTTTCCTTCCACTATATATAGGTCTTCATTTCATGAATATGTATTATATAAAACCTTATTTTCATACGAAATGAAACGCAAGAACACATATATAACAAGGAAATCGAAAAGAAAGAAAGAACAATGAAATGATAAAAATGGCTTGTTTATGAGAAAACAAAAAAAAAAAAATTGCTCTAATGAAAACATAACATCTTCACTGCATGGGCGGTAAATGATGGTGAAGTTATAATCTATCTATAAAATATTTTTGAAACGTAACATCATAGTACGCACTTGAGCTTTTTAAAACCACAAAGCTAAGCCTCAATCCACGAATGAACTTTGTAAACCTTCCTTGCTCTCAAGTTGATATTTTAAGAAGACTTCAGGTTCTTCTGCATTTAGTATATAATATGCTGTGAGATTAGTTAATTAGAACATCAGCCATAGTCATTATGGTGTAAATTGCATGAACAAAAATGCTTCATATCGAACATTGCATGCATAGACATATGTGTTCCATTGATGTACTAGCTAGAAGAATTTGAAAATCTTGTAGGAGCAATGAACATATATGACATCTACAAAAGATACTCATTTTTTATGTCTACTCACAAGCTTCAAAATCAAATCTATTTACCTTCAAGTTCATACATACATTTAACACTAAAGAGTTTGGGAAAAGAGAGATCATACGATGAAGAAGGTCTTTGGGACTACGAATGTAATGTTTTCCTATTAGTACCCCCTCGAAAATATCAACTCTTCAGCTAACTTCTGCTGCAACCAAGCTAAGTCGATGCATCCGAAACTATTAACCTGTATTAATATAGTTAAATATATATAATGAAAACCCTAGACTAACTTTGATACACATGGCGTGTTGGAACCATACCTCGACTTGAATAGTGTGCATGAGCCTCTCATTGACTCTTGTAGTTAGGGAGCTAATGACTTCAAGACCTTTCTCCTGAAGTTTCTCGAGCACTCTTGAGAGTGGTAAAGCTTCGGGACCTGAAGAGTTGCTACTAACCACCACTTCTAAACCACTTAAATGTGGTTGCACCAACACACTTGCAGGTTCCGATTTGGGTAAATCAGAACTAGTATTGGCTGGATCCGGATGATTTGAGTTACACCTCTGACCCGTTTCTCTACTTAGCTCGTCTCTTTTTGCACTAAGTTCTTTAATCCTTGTTTCAGTATCCTTTATGAAATTCACAGCTCCATCTACATGATCAGAAACAGCTCTTTTTCCCTACAAAACAAAGATCAAATAAGAGATTAAACAAAAGGTACATATCAACAACTCTAGCAGCCAAATCTCACCAAATCTTGAGTTTTCTTCAAACAATTGACAAAATAAATCAAACTTGAAAACAAAACAAAAGAGAGTAAGTTTATCAACCTTGATGTATTTGAGAGGTAAGTGAGTACGAAGAGAAGCAAAGAGTGTAGACATTTCTTGTCTTCTTTGGCGTTCGATGTCGCGGTGAAGAAGCTTCTTCTTCTTCTTATTGTCATCTACTTCATGAGGTTCACCGGAGCCACCACCGCCGCTGCTACCGGCTTGACCAGCTGAGCTAAACGATCTCTGTCTTTGGTAGCCTTTCGGATTGGGGTTCTGATAAGGATCCATTGTTTGGCACTTTAACCTTTAGCAATGTCAGATCTCCGTAGGATTTTGTGGTTGTGTCCTATAATAATTTAATTTTGTTTTTAATAATTTAATTCTGATGGTGCCTTAAAGAACCAAATGGTTATCTATGTCTCCCTTAGGTGAGAGGGAGGACCTTTATATATATATATATTAAATAAATATAGATTTGGAGGACCAAATAATGCAGCCTCCCAAAATTAATCTTTCTGTACGATTTTTCATTTTTGGAAATATTTATCTTTTGTTTTCTTTGATGGGATGACCCTCGGGCTTGAGTCTTCCACCTTTTAAAAAAGTAAAAAACAAAAAGATTTAATTAGCAGAGAATTTGATTCAGTTTTGAAGTTGTACCGTATTAATAGATTTGGTTTTGGATCGGTTATTTCATCCAAAATATGTTTTTAACTACTTTTAAATCTAAATGGTTTGGTTGGATAATTTTGGGTTCGGGTATACATATTATACCCTACAATTTTGGTTATATTTTACGTTCGATTCAGATTCGGTTAATAACCAAACCCAAAATAATTTATAATCAAAAACCATTCGGTTATTTGGATACATCCAAAATCTAAATGGTTCGGTTGCATCAGTTCAAATTCGGATTTGAATTTCGGTTATAGACTTTATGCCCAAACTACTCTTACATATACTAATACAAAAATGTTCTTATTTTGGTGTAGTATGTTATCATACTATGATGAGATTAAATATATTTTTTGAATATTAACTAAATACATCAAGTATAGTACTATAAATTCCAACTAAAAAAAACAGATTTGTGTAATGACATACACCAACAAAATAAATTATATGACTTAGCACCATAACTATTAATCTAGTTATAATGCAATTACATAAGATTGACTTAGAAATATAAATAGTCGTCTAATGTCTGTAAATATATGATATCGAATATTCTCACCAAATATCTTAGAATAAAGTAGTAATATCTCCATTGATATTACGACAAGTCTTCGTGTGACTTTTCATTTGCTGGAAGTATATTTACAAATTATAAGAAACATTCAATAAAGCATTCTAAAACTAAGGATATCAAATTTGTAGGTTGTGATTCCCTTTGACGAATCACAACATATAAAATGAATGTCACATTACAAATGAAAAATGAAAATCTTGCTTGTGAAGTCACAATGAAAGAATGAGGACGGGCCAGGAGAAACTGGCCGAGACTATGACTATCTTGACATATGTGGACGTGAAAGCTAGGTCGTGTCGTGTCCTAAGATTCTAATACATGGAACCAAATGATCAAATCTCAGCCGTTTGTGATGGTCTCATGTGGGCTCCGAATTTCTTATTTGCTACTGCTCACACTGCAACTAGTCTTTTTCTTTTTCCACATGTTTATTAAATGCCCCATATCCTTTGCGTATCAGATTTATAATGTTTTTAATATATACTCTTCTAAATAAGAAGATACTATATAATATAATATGTTATTTGAATAAAAATACATTGACATACTTCCATAATTTGCATTATTTTATAATATAATCCTTTTAGTAAAGTTCATACTTTCAAGGCAAAGCAAATCCTTCTTCTCTGTCACGAATCCCCCTTTTTATTTGTTTGTATATACATAAACCCATTTTGATAGAGTCCACTATATTTTATATCTATATATTTATTTCGATTCTGGAGCTTAATAATCTTTTTAGATTTTCGACCATATTTTCTGTTCAAGCATCTGTTTATTATGCACAATACATTTATTATGTTTTCTCGATAATTCCGGAATAAATTCAGAAAAAGATAAAATGAGTATAGTCAGCGTTGAGTTTAAATATTTGGATATTGTAGCTAGAATGGCGTTTTTTTTGGTCAAAGCTAAAATAGCGTTTAATTTATATATACATGTGAATTCACACTTACATAATTGTGTTTCTCGTGCTTTATGTCTTTTGTTTTTGACTGTTGAGGTAAAAAATCAACTACTTATATATATTATAAAATACGATTTGAACATGTAAAATAGTAATGTGATTTGGGACTTAAGATGCATATCCCCTAGTTCCCAAAAAAAGTATCAGATGCACCAATTAATCTTATAAAATTGACAATTAGACGCACGTTTGTTTTTATATGTGTCGCATGTCAAATAGTTGTTGTCAGAAATTAAGGATTATGCAAAGTTAAATTATTCCAAATCACACTACACAATAATACTTTGTAGTAGCAAAGACTAAACTAAACACATCTCTGTTGACCTTTTATATCGGACGGCTGCTAACAAAAGCCGCAATATCTACAGTAGCAACTTAATTATTTCTCATTTTATTTTAAATTAAACAAAACTTTGTTCAAAAGAATTAACATATAGTGTCTGAAGTTAAAGTACCTTTGTAATTACAAATATATAATTCTCTACCAGTAAAATTTTTAACACTTGATTCATAACAGAATCTTTACAAAAAAAGTATATTATTACAATATACTTACACCTTTGGTATTTACATTGAATAAATGAACATTTTTTTGGTCAGGTTGAATAAATGAACATGATATATGATATATCAATTATATGTAATATGTATATTACCTTTTAAACTAGGGTGAAATTGTGAGATAATTATATAGCAGAATGTAATTAAAAATATAGCTATACTAAAATCATATCTATTGTATAACCATATCATGGAAAATAGAAAAAAACAACCTCAATGCAAACAGATAGACTACACTACGCCATATAAAGAAATTTATGAAAAATTTATGATTTACAGTTTAGAGTTTATATTTTAAGGCTTAGAATTTATAAAAAAATAGATGTTTTATATAAAATATTTTAATAACATATTCGTTTTTTATAATAATTTTCGTTTACTATTTAAAATATTTTAATCTTTGTATAAAAAGAATCTTTGTTTAAAAGAAAATTTAGATTTGATATACTTTAAAAAATTTATAGTGTAATAAAATAGAGAGATAATGAAGAAAGAAAAAGAAATGTTCAAATAAATATCTTTATTAGAAAATATCACTATTTAACTATTTTTATAATTAGTTTGTTAATTTAAAATAACACTGTTAATCATAAACTAATTCCAACTTAAAAAACAAATTATTGCAATAAATTTTTTTTGTCAACTGGCATATTGACATTTAGTCATATTCCTAATACTTCGGAGAAGGGATGATTTGTAAATACTGGAGCAGCTATCCTCAGTTTATTACAATAAAATTTCTTTGGAATGAATCAAGTATAGAAAACTGATAAGTTATAACAACAAAAACTATTTTTTCTTTCTCAAAATAAATAATATTTAACCATTTAGTTTTTGTTTTATATTTTGAACACAAAATTTGATTAGTTTTCCTTATTTAATATAATTATTATTTCATATTAATTATACGATTAGTTATGATAGATGAGTATTTTAAGTCATTTTACCATTTTCATAAACATTGTGTATCAATTTAAAATATAAATAAATATTTTGAGATGGAGAAAATATAATTAGTAAATGAGATAAACAATTTTTATATTTAACTACACATTAAAGCGCTTTTTAAATTAATGATTTGTTTTCAAATATTTTTCTATGAAACCTAAAAATTAAATATATTCATGTTAAGTACTACTTCTAATTTATAATATACGATACTGTATATTACATCATGAATAGTTATGTAATAGTGAGAATTAACTATCAAAGCAAAAAAAAAATCTAAATACACCAAGTGAAAAACTATTCTCTACAAGATATGATTTTTTTTGTTGTCAAACTACAAAAGATATGATTTGAAACTTACAAAATTAAATTATTTGAGGGTACGAAATTAGAACATAGACCCCACTTGGGCAATTCCGACCAAATTCCAAAACTGGTCTGTAGAAAATTAAGACAAAGGTCATCACTCATTTAGCTGAAATTGTTTACCAAAAGTGAAAAGTCTAAAAGAAAATTCAACAATTACTACTAGGTTAAAATATATTTTAAACCATTCATTAATGTAGCGGTGGTTTCCAACTATGCGGCATATTAACACTTACCTATTTGTTTTTCTGTGCATCGACTTTATAATCATTAGCTTTCACATGCTTAGATTGTTCTTACAAATCCATTTTATTTTATGTAACAATTTTTCTCTTTTGCATAATCCAAATCAATTTCTGATTCATATCTTCATTATTATATAATCTCATAAATCATAATCTTCAGACTGTACTTTGCAATTTGCAAAAAATATAAGTTATTGTGATAACTATATTATAATTATAAATATTAGTAATAATTTCTGCCGTTTTATATACAATTTTGTTAGGAATTTGATTTGTTACGAATTATCATTCTATTTTGTAACGATTTAAGACAAAATTATTATTAGATGTATTTGTCACGAGTATTTTGCAGTTGTGACGTTTTGGTTACCAATATGCATTTGTGACATTTGTATTGTAACCATTTACAAATTATCACAATTTCGTAGTAACGAAATATATGTTATTATGACGAAATATTATGTATCAATAAAAAAAATTTGTAGTGTTACAGATTCCATATCTATTTCCACAAAATTTCCACGAACATTATCTCCTCCTGCAGGCATTTTTTTAAATAGAAATGTGAATATCATATTTTTTTTATAGAAATTTTGGTGGATGTAATTCTTGCAGTTCCTCCTTTTTAGTTTATGAATAGCTGGCCTCTTTTCCCAGGTCAAATATATATATGAACACGGTAACTTTACAACTTAAAATTTGAGATCCTTGCCAAAACTGAATAATAAGTTTAGGAGAAATAACTTTTTTCTCAAGTGATTAATTTCATCTATATTGTAACACTAGAATTTGCTTCTCCACTCAATATTATTTAAGGTTTTATGCGATAAATTTCGGGTATATATCATAATTTATCAATTTAGTTACTGAGAAAAAAAATAATTTAATATTTGAACTTTAAGTTATGCAATTTTCTTGGTTAATAATTTGATTAACAAGACCTGATGTATAGTTAATCCCTAAATCCTAATAATATGAGAAAAACATGATTCTCTAAAATTGAACTCAGGTGAAAAAGATAATAGAAATGACATTTTACCTACCAGATTATTTCTCCATGTTATGCAATTTATAGAACAGTTTTCAAAATGACTTTCTTTCCTTAATCTAGTAATAAAAAATTATATGGAGCCACGATGTAGACATGACTTAGCCACAATTTTTTTTAGCTATGATTGTATATTTATAGGTTTTTCGTGGCTATTATCATAACTATATAGTCATTGGTAGATTAATCGTGGCTCCAACATAGCTGTATAATAATTTTTCGTGACTTTTTTGTATATGCAAGTTAGCTACAAAGCATGACTAAGTATTGTTAATTTTATTTCATTTTTTCTTTTCGGATGGATAAAATATCAAAACATAATTTTAAACAAATTTTGTTAATTTTATCTATATTAAAAATATTTTTTTTATATTTTAAAAGTTTACTATTCTCATATTTGCTACTCACGCCAACGTTAATGATATACTAGGATTATATCCGCGTTATAACGCATGATTTGATTACTTTTTCAAAGCTTATTTATTTATGTTGTTTGATCTGTATTGATATCTCTTATATAATAAAAGCATAACATTAACTTAAAATACTATGTTATATTATTTGTTTTGGACTACGATGTATTGTTACTAAGAAATATTATCACATAATATTTGTCACACAATTATATTCTGATAAGATTTTATAATTAATTAATTATTATTATCTAGATTAAATATTATTAATTAATTATAAAAGATTATCTCGCCTACGAGATTATCATAATTATATCCTTCTCCTAATTGATATTAATTAAAAATAATCCTCCTAATCCTAATAGAAAAACTAATAAACAACATCTATTT
>OVBA01007689.1:0-13993 GCA_900406435.1 Lepidium aucheri | reverse complement strand
AAAAACGTTGTAAAATTGCGTTGGTAATTTAATGTTTTGTTGTAGTGGAAGTCTCCAAGTCAACAGAGAGGTTAGTTCTGCAATTGACTTTTTTTAAAATCAAAACAGGAGACTTCATGTGAAGTCTTCAAATTCTTGTTTGAGAAAAAAAATTCGTGGAGACTTCATGTGAAGTCTCCAAAAAAACGAGTTACTTTTGGAATTGACTAAAATATTGACTTTTACGGAGACGTCTAGTGAAGTCTCTGTGTATTGTGGAGACTTCACTTGAAGTCTCCCTATATTGGAGGGGTTACTTTTGAAGTTTACCAACCTTTAAATTATTTGACTCAATATTTGTAGAAATCCGTGTCTGACGGGAGACTTCGCCTAAAGTCTCCAAAAATGTAGGAGACTTCAGGTGCAGTCTCCTTTTTTTTATTATGAAATGCACCCCACTAACGTTTTTTACCCAACTAATTAAAAAAATAAAAAATAAAAAAAATAAGGAAGACTTCCTGAGGAAGTCTCATCCCTTTTTACTGGAGACTTCACATGAAGTCTCCTTAGTCGGAGACTTCACCTGGAGACTTCTTTTGTTAAAGTCAAACTTAGTCAATTGCAAATATAACCTACTTCTTTTTTGGAGACTTCATGTGAAGTCTCCTCCGGTTTGAGAATATAACTATTTTGAAACGTGAATATGGAAACTTCAGTGAAAAATTTTTCATTGCATAAATGACCTGTGAAATAGGAGACTTCACATGAAGTCTCCTTCTAAAAAGTCAACATTTAGTCAAATACAGAAATAACCTCCGGAGACTTCGGGTGAAGTCTCCGTATTAGCTTCGGAGACTTCATGTGACGTTTCCACATTAAATACAGAGACTTCATGTGAAGTCTCCAAAGCGTACTATAATTGTAAGCTTGACTTATCTTTATTATTAACAATACTTTTACCAATTTTTTTGATCTAATATTGTTATAATATATTTTGCAGGATAATGGTTCTCTTACTGGTTGTTTACGAAGAATGGGTTAGGAAAGACTTGTATTAGCATTTTGAGGTCGATACTTGCAAAGGAGGGAGAATATTACTTGAGAATATGAAGTCTCTGCGTGAGACATGGAGACTTCATGTGAAGTCTCCGCGTAAAACTTGGAGACTTTACTTATATATAAGTCTGCAAAATAAACAAACAAAGTGGCATTCGATGTACAAAATAAGTGTCAGTTTGTAATTGAGTGAAGTTCACTCTTTTGAAGCTTGTTATAATTTAGTACTTAAAAGCTCTAAAGCTATGTACCTGCATTTACGTGTTTTGCATAAATTTTTGTTTGCACATCAAATCAAAAATAGTACTTGAAGAAAAACACATGTATTCGTAATAAATTCACCAAACACATGTAAATGTATGTTATGAAGCCCCAAAGCCTGAATAACGTTGTGTACAGTCACAACAGATCAGATTGCAAGGCTAACATGAATGCACTATAAATTTCATATTTGGAACCTAGTGTTATAATTTCTTCAAATAAGACTAGAAAGTCCGAATAACAAAAAAACTCAAGACTAAAAAACATAGTATAGCAAAAAATCCACAAAACAAAAAGAAGACATCATTAGAAATTTAATCTCCAAAGCATTATTTGTTTTCTGTGCATTACATTGCTGGCTGGCTATGCTATCGTCCAAGTCCATTGTTTCAGGGCTTTCCTTTTCCTGATTAGCTCCTTCAGTTTCCTGATCTATAGTGCCGTTAGGAAGAGAATCTTCAACAGAATTCTTTCTTGCAAGCCGCTTCTTTTGTCTTTCACGCAGCTTGGCACTGTTTTTCAGAATATATAGATAATGTTATTAGAGATCTTGAAAGAAGCATGATAAGAAAAGGAGCGACAGGTTTTACTTCAACCACATTAATATATGGGAAATTCGATATCTTCTAAACCTTATTTACACAAACTGATATTGCTAAAGAATCTTCTTGTGTCTTCTCATCAGAACAGAAAACAAGCTTTAGGCTAATTAAAGTTTATCTAAATATTTGCAAAAGGTACAAAAGTTTCCATCTTACAAATTGGAAACTAAGTATTTGCAAAATGTACAAAAGTTTCCATCTCACAGATTGGAAACTAATAAAGATAGAGTTTGTATAAAGTGTACCAGTGATATATGGTACTTAGAACCATTGGTTAGCAAGAATGTAACATAACCTTTCGATGATACCACTTCATCTGCAATCATTAGATCCTTCGAATTCAAAATCTTTTGCATCTCCCTGAACTTTCTCCTGAAAATATCCAAAAATGGAAAGAAAAAACAATTAAGAGGACTTTTTACCCAACTAAAAAAAATAAAAATTAAAAAAATAAGGGAGACTTCCTCGGGAAGTATCATCCCTTTTTACTGGAGACTTCATGTAGTCGGAGACTTCACCTGAAGACTTCTTTCGTTAAAGTCAAATTTAGTCAATTGCAAATATAACGTACTCCTTTTTCGGAGACTTCATGTGTAGTCTCCTCCGGTTTGAGAATACAACTATTTTGAAACGTTGAAAAAAAATTATTGCATAAATGACCTGTGAAATATGATACTTCACGTGAAGTCTCTTTCTAAAAAGTCAACATTTAGTCAAATACAGAAATAAAGAAAAAAAAATAAGAGGAGGATTTTTTAGTTCAAGTACAGAAGAAATGGTTGAACCTTTTTCACAATTAGTTTACACCAAAAGAAATGAAATCAATCATATCCTAATTTTAAGGTTTCTAATGATCAATGCAATTTAACTTTTGATCTAAAAATGGAAAGTTTTGGTCTTGCAAGAAAACCATACATCGAACAAATCAGAAAAATTTCAGTGAAACAAATAAAAAGTCTTACTCTAAATTAGATCTGCTTCACCAAACACAACTAAGAGAAGTATCAACACCAATATTGAAGAAGACAAAATAACTGACAATGAAGAAGAGAAATCAAACAGAACTAGCTCAAATTAGTATCACATTAAAGCAAGAAACTCTTAAAACAAAACCAAAAAAGAAAAGAAAAAATGTTGGCAAAGAAGTGTGCCTAAAGAGAATCAAAATAATCCCTATGAAGCTTGGAGTGGACCAGATGTTGGAGGAAGGAAGATCTTAACCATTTTGTTCTGTCTAGCTAAACAAACACAAAAAAAGATACACATATTGAGATGCTTTATTACATAAAAAAACTTAAGCAATCAGATGATGAAAGTAGCAAACTTAGAGAGTTTACTAACCAACTCTTCTCCTGGTTTTCCTGGCGGCTGGGTGAATTTTTAGGGGTTATAAACTTATATATAACCTACTCATGGGCCAAAAATGTTTGGGCTAATTAGGCCCATATAAACTACTCCGAGACTTCATAAAGTCTCATGAAGGAGACTCCATGCTAAGTCTTCAACTCTAGCTAGACAATTAAAGTCTCCCTATTTTCAGGAGACTTCGGGTGAAGTCTCCACGAACCCCTAAACCTTACACCGTAACCCTAAACCCTAAATTCTAAACTTTAAACCCTTAACCATTATACTATTTAAAAATTGCATGTATGCACAATCATATACTCTTGAATATAAGTGCAATCTAATCAACTTGGCAAATTTCACATGATTACCATATATAACCATGAAACCCTAAACCGTTGAATAAATAGTTTATTTGTAAGTTTTGTGGTTTGATCATAAATGCAGTATTTATTATTTCTTATTATATGAACAATTTAACTCTTTTATATTCCTACATTCTAAATAAAAGATGTACAACATACTACATGTTTATCAAACCATAAACACTAAACCCTAAACCATGACATAGTTTGTTTATGATCTTGTAGATCTTATTTGACCATGTTTTATGTACTATTTTATTTTTAATACTTAAATATATATTTATTATTATATTTTGTAATCAAAATTATAAGCATATTACAATGATTAGTATTTTAATTATAATTATATTTGCATAATTAATGCGGAGACTTCACGTCAAGTCTCCCAATTTGAATGAGGAGATTTCACGTGAAGTCTCCAAACTTGCCGATGGGTATAAAGGTAATTCTGTTATCAGTTTTTTTGTTTGGTCATTAAGGGTAAAACAATAATTTTCTTACCCTTGTGGGTTAGTTTTGGAGATAAAAATAAAAGGGGTCTATTTTTGCATTCAAAATGATTTAGTGAGTCATTTTTGATAATTTCCCATAAAACTATGACTAGAAATCGTTTAAAAAGAACCAAAAAACTAATCTCGAAAGTTACTATCCCACACCCGGAAGAGCAATGTCTCCATGAAGCAACCAAAACAATAGTGGACGACGAGACCTCCTATAGTGATCAGGTGCAACTCACGACTGATGAACCAAGGCTGCTGAAATAGGATGAGCTAATACTCAAAAGGTTCCAAAAATGGTAAGGACATATTAAAATGTATTTAAACGATGGCAAAACTCGTTGAAGCCGCAACAAAACCATTGAAATGATTAGACCTCGAACAAGCCTCCAACATACAAAAAATGAGTGAAATTATCCTTAACCAGTAAAGTCGAAAGCCAAAAAGAGCAACCTTAGATCGAACTCAGCAAGGAAATAAAACTCAACTTGGGAAATAACTAACGAAAACTAGCCAAACACATCCTAACCAAACAAAAACCAGTATGCCTAGCTAGGCACTACAAAACACTTAAGTATAACATGCAAACAAAAGAAATCACCTTCGCCACTTCCAGTCACCCAACTGTCCAGATACCGCTCCGTTAAGGAGATTCTGGTGACGGTGACAGCAGCCCGGTCAAGCTTCACACTTCATCACCGACCACTCTTTCCTTCAGAAACTTCGGCAACAACACACCATGGATGGGAGCAAACTTAACCTCCGACAAATCTGATCTGAACTTACGCGCTCCAGCTAGCCAAAAACAAAAGAGATCCAACAAACCAAAAGGATGTAGTAGCTCTGACAAGGACATCTCGTGATGACGGCTTTCAGACAGCCAAGCCGGGAGGCCACCACACAGCCTGTCATGCACTGTATAAACACGGCGGAGACATAAAAGTAGAGAAGATAAGAGAGCTTATGTGACAAACATAGAGTGCATTGGTGGATGAAACAAGATCTAGGAACTAGGAGAAAGAAGGGGGGGAGAGAGGGATCTTTTATCTGCGGCAATAAGACAGCCAAGCCAGTGGAATTAAAGATAAGCGATGAGAAACAAAAAACATTGCGAGGGAGAAAGAAGAGAAAAAGTGTCTTTTCAAAGTAAAAATCATCAACTCAGCTTTGTTTCATAAAAAACAAGAACTTCTAGAAAAGGTTTTATATAAAACGTAAACTTTTAATATTGTCTTTATAAAACAAAAATTATTTTTTATTTTATTTTTCCGAGCTAACTATAGTGGTGTTAAAAAATCGTTGAAATTATGCTTATGTGTCAATTAAATGATCTTTTCTTTATTAATCAATTATTAAGGGAATTAATATATTTCAATCTTTTACACTTATAAATAAAATTAAAGAAAGAAAAACATCTAGAATCACACAAATAGAATTAAGAGTGAATTAAGTCAATATACACATTAGTTATTAAAAACTCTAAAGTATACAATGCATTTTGTAAAGTCATTAACAATCGTACGTCCATTATGATAAATGACATTGCTAACCTTAGCCCAAATAGTGATATTTAGTTTTAAAAAAAAAATCTGGTTAACACCATTTAATAGAGCATTAAATGTAGGGACATCACATTCAATGCATTGTCTCCAATTTTTTTCGGTAACACATATGTTACTAGGGTAACTCATTTAGTATCTGTTACCATATATGTTACTAGGATAACTTATTTAGTATCCACTAACACATATGTTATCAGGATAAACTATTTTGTATACACATGGTAATATTGGTATTACCCGGTAATACATATTGTACTTGATTAATACATTTATTATCTTCTATATAAAATTTAATACCCGTTAATAGATTACTTACAATATTAAACGCGATGCAAACAAATTTGTTATTCGTTAATCCATTTATTACATGATAATGCATATATTACATACACATATATTATCCACTAAAACATGCGTTGACACATATATTAAGTAGTAACATATATATTATATGGATAACACATAATTTACCTAGTAACAAACTTATTATCTCGAAAACATATCTTTTTAGTAGATATATCAAGCGCTAATGTATATATTATCAGAGTAACACATATCTAACCTGCTACGTAAAATATTATCTGATAAAACATATGTAATTACGAAAATGTTATGCGTTGACATATATATTATATGGATAACAATATACTAGTTATTAATACATTTATTTAATAAAGACATTTTTTTCTACATACATATGACAAAAGAACTCTAGAGATAAACATGGAAAAAAAAACATTGTGTTTCGTAACAATTGAAGAAGACAAAGATGATTCCTAACCATCAACTTTATCATTGTCAAGATCATTACATCAAACGGTTCACATTTATTATTTAGTAAGACACTTATTATTTCATAAAAATATATTTGATTAGCATATATATTATGCGCTAACATATATATTATCAAAGTAATACATATGTTACCCGCTAACTAGTATACTACGAGTTAATACATTTATTATCTGATAAATATATATTTAGTTAGCACATATCTTGTGCGTTAACATATATATTACCTTACTAACTCATAGTTACTCGTTAATATATTCTTATATGATAAGAAATTTCTTACCTAGTAAAAATACGGTTTTATTTTGAATGAAGGCTAAAAATGTCAATACTTTTTCATCTCCTTCATCCCCAACTTCTAATCGCGTCCCTCACAGATCATTTTCATAATAACCCCAAAATAAATTACAAGAATAAGTCTATGCCGATTTGATATGGAAAACATCAAATGTTTTCCAATCTTTTTCAGAATCAAGACCCTGATATAAAAAACACATATGGTTGTCTCATCTCCTTGTTTAACCCATAAGACACTTCAGTTAATTTTCCGTGCTCTTTAAAACAAAAATCAACCTAAAATTTGAAATATACATTAGATCAAAACTTTTGCTATTTATGAAAAAGAGATGCATACAATCTATTTCAAAAACCCATATTGCTTTGTCAATCAATTTGAACAAGAACATCTATCTGATTTTATCTCTCAGCCATTTCTCCATTAGTGATTGCTTCTTTTAATCTCTAACCTAGAACAACCAGTTAATGATGAGAGAGACAAACTCATGGGAAGTAAAGCTTGGGTAAGGGTTATTATGTCCTATGTGAGCAAACAGTAAGCTATGAATTTTATGCTATTCATCCACCTAGTTGCGAAATATTTATGTATATCTATCCAAATTTCTCTAGAATTAAAGTAGAGGAAGTCAGTGTTAGCTAGTCCTGAAGCTCGCCGTTAATGGCTTGAGATCCTCGTCTAACAAGGAAAGCCTTCTGCTCCATTAAGCTCTTTAATGCGATCAGAGTCTCTTCCATTCAATTCTCCTCATGCTCCAATGTTGCAATTGCATAGAATACCAAATTCTCGATCACTTCTTCATCACACACAATAGATTTGTTCTGTATTTGTTTTTGTTCCTATGTTTTTTTATCTTTTTGTGGTCCTGGGAAGAAATCTTAGAGCTAGGCCTAATGTAATCCAAAACTTTTCATTTCTAGGAATATACTAGTTGATGATCTGCTCAGCAGACGGTTTTTTTTACTTTTATAATCGTGTCAAAGTTAATTTGAATTACACCAAAATGCTGAAGATATAGATTGTTTTTTATTATTTCAAGTGGTTTTTAATGCATATAGTCGGTAAACATGAATGAAGTATTGTATAAGCATCAAAAATATCTTTTAAATTTATAAGTTTGGAGTACATAAACCACGGGAAATATACAATATATTTTGATCGAGGAGTCAAATATCGATATGCATGAGCTCATCGTCTCCCTTAACATTATATACCTCCTAACATCACAACAACCTTGCAACCACATGTCGAAAAATTTTATTTACTTTCAAATGCGAAAAAATAATCAGAAAATTATATCTTTTAAATCTCTCATCTTTTCCTATATCAATATAACTACAATAATTTCATTTTTTATTTAGATCGTGGCTATACGGTGTAGCTAGAAAATTGGTGGTTTTGTGGTAGAAAATTGGTGGTTTTGTGGCTTTTTTTCCGGAACTTTGTGGCTATATGTTAAATATTCATGGCTTTTCGTGGTTTTTGTAGCCACGCTTTTCTTTTGTGGCTAGTAAATTGTTAATACCACATTCTTCTGCTATTACAACTTTAACATTATGGGGACATGTATCATCTATCACCTCTTCATTCTTAACATAATTACATGAGTTTAATAGAGAAATTCACTTCCTCTTCTTGAGTTTCTATATTGAAGTTAATTATGATTATTTTGACTATTTAGAGCTATATTTTTGGTTTTGAATAAGTTTTAGGAATATGTGATTACGTAGGTTTATTATTAAAGGACCGAATAATAAATTGTGTTTTGAAATATAACACTACAACAAATTCAATTGAAGTGAAACATTGCACTGATATTGTATTACCAAATTATTTATTGGTGAAGTTTCAACATACCTGAAAAAAAATTAACGTGGTTGGATAAAAAAAGTCAATAGTAAAGTGTAGTAAAATCAAAATTAATGTAGTTGCATATTTTGATAATTATATATTTTATGGCATTAATGGTCTCAATAGAATATTAGAAATAAGATATTAAATAAAACAAATTATTGAATTTATGGTCTCAATGTAGTGGATCAAATTTATTATTGCTCTTAGTAGTTATTTTTGTTTTCAATAAAACTGAATTTATTATCTTACTTGGGTATATAAGGAGACCTTAACATCTCCATAAACAAAGTTGTGTGTATCAAATAAATATTTTTTGATAAAAGGCTTTCTATATAAATAAATAAAAAGTTACAATTGTTTAAGGTGGATCTCAGATCCTACTTTGGTCCACGGAAACAATCAGCACCTAATAAATCTTCAAGTCATGAACTCGGCGAAGCGATCAATGGGTCATTCGGTCTTTAGCAACTAACTCGAGAAGACTCCTTCTCGGAAATTTGGCAGAACGATAAGGAATATTGGATGACACGTCATCAGAAGAAGAAATATAAATTTTTCTATTTCGATAAGAAAAATTTCTGAGAATCTAGCAAGAATCTTTTAGATATCTTCAAACTAAACAAGAATGTAATCTTTCCTGTTTTAGATGAGTTGTAACCGCCTCTATATCTTATAAATAGGGGTAGAGATCCTTAAAAAAAGATCATCATTCTGGCTCATTCGAACTCAAGTAATAAAATCACACTTGACCATCTTTTACCTGTGCAAAAACTTCTTTCTCTTCTAATTTGATCAGAAGCTTGATTTAGAATACCTTGTACTAAACCCTGCTTGAACAACAGCATGCCGACATTGTTAAAGGCTAACCCAATACGATCATACATGAACAATACTGAACTAGTTAATTAAAATCGCAATATGTGGAAGTTGAGTAGTCATTCAATGCTGAAATGGGCGTGAAAACCAGAGTTGGATCATCTATGAGGCAATACGAGAGTTGGATTTTGAGTGTTGGAACGTGTTGTTGTGCAATCTTCCATTTTTCTCAGCCCAAATCATATAAATGGAGCATTGGAAGGCTAGTTTGAGAAGCTTTGATTGAGGTCTCTTGTTCTGAAGGCTCTGCATGAGTAGTACTATAGAGACCTGTTTGTAGCAGACAAGGAGAAGTAGTGGGTGGAGACTTGCCTCCAGGTACCGAATTACAGAGGAGACATAATGGGTGAGAGGACATGCCCCAATTGGAGAGCCGATCAGCTATTGGGCAACGATTGAGGAAAAATAGCCATTTGAGGAAGCTATGTTTTGGGATTCCTCTAGAGATCCAAACCACATCTTTCCAAGGTACATTTTGCTGATGATTTCTAAGAAGAGTATATATTTTCCCAGTTGAGTAGCGATTAGTAGGTGAATTTTTTAGCAATCTATTCATAGTAATCTTCTTTTTTGGTTAATTGTAGTGTGGTGAGGTGACATGAAAAGATAGTTCATTATCCGATCTTGGTGAGGGAAGCATCCAGTTCCCAAAAGTCTGATAATGTTGCAGTCTTTTGAATAACAAGTCGACTAATGGTTGCTGACCGAAGATCGCCCATTGGACTCTAATTGTCAGAACAAAACCTACAAGTGGTACCATTCTCAACCCTTAGCTTTATCTAACCATAAATTTCCCCTCTCA
The DNA here is from genome assembly GCA_900406435.1 of Lepidium aucheri. Classification (NCBI taxonomy): domain Eukaryota; kingdom Viridiplantae; phylum Streptophyta; class Magnoliopsida; order Brassicales; family Brassicaceae; genus Lepidium; species Lepidium aucheri. Next base: position 3,708 of record OVBA01007689.1, on the reverse strand, counting down.
ATCTGATAAGCTTGTTTACCACGTATGAGTGTTTTTGTTTTCTGTGATAGTCCAAAAACTACTCAGGCAGTTTGATAATATATGAGTCTTAAATCATGCTATCCAGATTGATCCTGACCAGAAGAACAAGAGCCAGATTAGCCTGAGGATGCACGCTCTATTCCAGAAAAGTAGGTGTTTTATTCCTAACTCACCCTCTTCTTTTGGTAGTGTAATTGTCTGCCAAGCCACTCTTGCGGAATGGTGTCCCTCTGTTGTACCACTCCAATGGTAATAGCTACATAATGAGTTAATTTTTTTGATGCAGGCTTTAGGAAGGATGAAAATTGTTGACCAGAAGTTGGCTATACTCGCAATGAAAGTCTAAAGAAAGAGTAGACGACCAGCAAATGATAGAGCTTTGAAACTCCAATTGTGAAGCTTAGAATCAACTCGGGAGATTAAAGGTTCACAGTTAGCCACTGAGAGCTTCTTTGTGCAAAGTGGTACACCAAGATATATGACTGGTAACTCACTTTTCATTAGCTGAGTTTGTGATGATAAGATTTCAATTTCTTGTCATGAGAGACCAGATGCAAAGAAAGTTGTTTTTGGGAGACTAACGGCAAAACCAGATATCAATTCCAAGTACTTGAGCACTAAAAGCACACCTTGAACAGAGCTTAATGAGCCATCTATGAAAATTAAGATTCAGCAAAGCATAGGTGAGTCATCATGGACTCTTCTCATTTATCATGGTATCCGAACACTCCATTTTCTGCTACTTGGTTTAGTAAAAGGGGAAAGGCATTTCATGGATATCACAAAGAGATAGGGAGACAAGGGATATCCGTGCCAGAGTCCTCTCTTATCTTTGAAATATCAATGAACATTGCCATTGTAGCCTACATAAAAAGTAGGAGTAGTGATTCAAGTCTTCACCTATCTCAAAAACTGATTTGGTACAATTACTCTTTGCAGGCAATTAAGTATAAAATCCCAGTACAGAGTGTCAAACGCATTTACTATGTCGACTTTAATGGTAAATGTATCAAATAATTTAGTAAGAGTAATTACATGAATAACATATTTTTGCGTATATTTCACATTATAATGTTTTTCTTCCGAGTAGTGGTTTTTAATATTTTGTGAAATTTAGTGGACTGAATTGATTAATCAAGATACATAATTATTTTGTATTTGTGGTGTAATTAAGATGTGTATTTATATTGTATTTGTGTTTTAAATTAAACTGTAATTAAATTAGTGATGATGTGATACTATGAGAAAAGAGCAAGATCTAACTTTATATATAGAGATTTACATTTTAGTATAAAAACGAGAATCTAATTCAAAGATAAAAAGTTCATATAAATGGAAATGACGAAGACGATGAACTAAATTAATTATTATTAAGGAGTTTTCCTTGCATATTATTGATTCCATAGGGATTGTCTCGTCATGATTCTTTTGCTTTCCCAGCAACTTTTCGTCCTAATTCAGTACTTTGATTTAATTTTCAATTTGAAAATCTACTATATGTTTAGTTTGATATATATATATATATATATAATTATTGATTTTATTCTTTTGTTATTAATTGTGATTCAAATCATGATATATTTCATGAGGTTGAAAGTGGAATTGATGACGCTCGATTTGGGGAGATGTTAGGTGAGGTTCAAAAAAATGTTACTAATGTTGTGGAGGTTGAATGTGATCATGAAAGTAGTGATAGTGATGATGCATGAAGTATTAATGATGTGATGTATATCCTAAAACTCTGGTAGATACAGATGACGAATGGATCAGCTTTTAGCATAATCAACATGAAAAAGTACTCCTAATTATATGGGAGATGGTAATGCTCATTTAAGTTTTAATACCGGAGAAGAATTTCAAGAAAGATTTTTATCGTACGTTCTTGATACAGAGTTTGATGTCAAACTGTCTCGATGGGAGCATGATAAGCTTAGGGCAGTATGCAGATCTAATTAAGAGTTTTGTTGGCATGTTTACTTTTCAATGGAGACTTTGATAGCTAAATGGATGATCAAAGTAACCATTTGGCAGACTGTAATACTAAGATGCTAAGTATAAATGTCATTGCAAAGTTACTTCGTGGAGACATAAGGCTTAGACCATCTTATCCAGGAAAGGAGATGGTGGATTATATCAAACGGAGATGGAATATTAATGTCTCTTTAAACAAATGCTACAAGGCTAGAAAGATTGCATTGGAAATGGTGTATGAAGATTAAAAGCTGCAATTTTCAAAATTGTGGTACTATGAATATAAGTTGTAACGGTCTAACTACATTTTTCTACAAAAATTGGCACTACTCCTAGAATGAGTATGGGAGAATTAGCATTTGATCGTTTTTATGTATGTTTTGAAGCTCTACGAGAGACGTGGAGACATTATTGTTGTCCTATAATTGACTTGGATGGTTGTTTTTGGAAATAAGATTCAAAGGTGAACTCTTAACTGTTGTAGGAATGGATTTTGATAACAGTATTTACTTTATTTATTGGGCTGTAGTTCGCGTTGAGAATAACGATACATGGGGCTGATTCATTAGGAAGTTGAAAACTGATCTTCAGTTAGGGCAAGGAGAATGACTAAGCCTCATTTCCGATAAAAAGAAGGTAAAATTAATATCATACTACTTATTGTTTACTTTTGTAAATTATATATGTAATGAGAAAATGGTCAAATAGAATACGATCTTTTCCAAATTTACCAAAAAAAATACGAACTTTGAAATGGACAAATTATATACAAACTTTTGTTGACTAAATCAATTTAAACACCAATTTAGTCAACTTTAATGCACCATTAAACTTTGTTATTAACGTTAATGATTTCGTTAATGGTTGTTTAATTGTCTTTTCACAAAGGCTCTATTCACTTCCAAACCCTCCCCAAATTTCCCAATTTTCTTAGTCGAGAAACTTGATTCTCTAATTTCAGTTTTTTCTGTCTATCTAAAATCCTCAATTGTTCTAGAAATGCATAGAGTTGAAGAGGAGGCTGAAGAAATGCATAGAGTTGTAGCCCCAGTAAGCAGCCTGGACATAATACTAGTACTTGCAAAATTGAAGAACTCCAAGTTTATGGTCTAAAATGTAGAAGAGGTCAGCCATATAAAATTCATGTATCATTTTTTGACTGTCTATATTTTCTACTTCTGAATTATAATAACAATGTAAATACAACTAGTCTTAATAGTTTGTAGGTTACTGGAAACAGCTCTGTAAATTTACAAAATCAAACATTTGAAACTCCTTATAATGTGTTGTTTCCTTTTCAATCTAGTCAATATGCACCAAACTGGAGAAGAGGTCACATTCTTGGGACCTCACGTCGAGTACAACATGGAATTAGTGTTTATTATGAACCAAATTCAAACACAAGATTTTAGTGTTTCGACAATCGGGCCTGTTGGTACCAGGTCCAAAAATCTTAAGAGGCCCAATAATAATGGATTAGAGAAAATGGGCCGAGCAGGAGATTAGGCGAGCCGCATAACATCTTTGAGGACGAGCACGAGAAGCGCAACCGACTAGGCGAGCAACCAACCTTCTCCATGCTCGCCGGAAACCCNAATACTAGTCAATAGTCTCGGAAAGAGATAGAAAAAAAAATAGAGGAGAAAACCCTAGAGCTTGTGAGTAAAGCAAAGGAGTTATTCGACCTTCGATTGTAATCTATTTTCGCTCAATAAA
>OVBA01007688.1:0-13994 GCA_900406435.1 Lepidium aucheri | reverse complement strand
CTGTTGAATGGTTGAGGCTTGTGCCATACCTTACTGGCTCATGAACATTTGCAGACACCAGAAGCGTCTTCTCCTCCACAGGTAAGTCAAAGAACTTTGTTGCTGCATCCAGGGCATCGTTAACCACTGATGATGCTATTCCATGGTTTATAACCTGTATAGGGGAGTAAAAGTTAGGGCTCATCTCGTAAAGAATATGAGGGCTTTAAGAAGACAAAACATGCATGCATGCACTTTGTGTTCTCATTTAAGGCTGAGGATTTTGTCTTTTCTTTTTCTCTGTGTTTTTTATTTGCTACACATGACATAAATGCAAGTAGACAAATAGACTTTCTAAGTCATATCTAATGTGTGATTGGTGGATGTAATAAGCGGATAAGTTCACTCTATGGCTTCTTCTAATGAAGAGAATACACGTAGACTGAAGTTTCATGAAAGTTAGACATGATTTGCTTGAAACATAACATGTAAATATACCTGAAAGAAACCAAATTCCTTGCAGGCCATCTTTATAGCATGGATTGCTCGGGATCTAAACAAAGGTTGGTGTAGAAGAGAGAGATCAATGAGAGGAAGTGTTGTTGTCTCTTTGATGTCTATGCCTGAACCAAGAGCTGGCCTTTGTGATAGTGGAAGAACATAACGATCAGGAACTTGAGATACACCTGAATTAGTAAGTGACATTGCACTTATAAAAGTGTCATCAAGCAAAGTCTTTTTTGTTTCATTCATTTTTGTTTTGCTTAGAATGATATTGGTTTGCTAATAAATAGTAATTTCAGCTCTGTTCTATGATTACTACTGAAGAGAATGCAACATACAATAGCTTCTATTTATTATTTATTTATATAGTTAGATATCTTCTGGAAAGTTCGATCATTTTTATCAATATCCGATTTTGAAGTCTTGTGACATGTTATTTTATGTTTTTTCTTGGTTTTGCTTACGGTTTTGGTGCAGCTTCTGATCACCTTTACATTAAATGATGTAGTGTGACAGAACAAATTCTGGATGGGAATTATAACGTATAAAATGAGTTCTTTGGATTTAACACAAAAGATATTTTCAATTTAAATATTGTTTCTGCTCTTTTCGGCACGATGATTTAGTTTGAGAATCTAAGAAACTTGTACAAAATTACAGAACAAGAAATAATGAGGTCAAAAAATTGTTTAGTAATATTAAGACTTTCGTGGTCGGCTCGGTACAACTGTAGAGCTATTTTAGGAAAGTATCTAGGTGAAATTGTACATGTTCTTTCGGATGGCGATTCGTCTCTCTTTTATAGAGTATTGTATAGTGCGAGTAGGCGTCTCAGATGGGTTTGGGCCTAGCTCGGATTGGGCTTGAGTTTGATTGCCATTATGCCTGGGCCAACTTTTTATTGGGAATATGCTGTTGCGTAACCCCCAACAAATATGAATATTGAATTATTGTTAAATTAATATTATAATAAATAAATATAAAAAATATTAAGAAAGAGTTGAAAAATACATGCATGCAAAAATACATCTGTACAAGTACAAAATACAAGTATAAGAGCATCATTATTGATGGTCTCTTATTTAGGGGATCTTAGAGAAAAAGTGAGTTAAGAAATGTATTTTTGTTTTGAGTTTTTATGTGTGATTAATGGTAGTTTGTTAGATGAGTTTCTTAGGAATTAAAAAATAAAAATAAAAAGAGGAGAGAGAGTGAAAAGATAAGATAGAATAAAAAAGATGAGAGAGACTAAAAAGCGGAGAGATAGTAAAAAGATGAAACAAAGTAAAAAAGGAGAAATAGTCAAAAGATGAAATAAAGTAAAAAAGAGGAGATATAGTGAAAAAGGAGAGAAGGTAAAAGAGGAGAGAGAGTATAAAAGAGGAGAGAGAGTGAAAAGATGAGAGAGAATAAAAAGAGGAAAGAGAGTAAAAAAAGGAGAGAGTAAAAAAAGAGAGAGAATAAAAAGAAGAGAGAGAGTAAATAAGAGGAGAGATAGTAATAAGAGGAGAGGGAGTAAAAAAAGGAGAGAGAGTAGAATTTTTGATAATAAAATAAGCTAAGAAATTCATTAAAAGAGTTTTTTAAATAAAAAACTTTCATAGGATTTTTTAAGTTTTTAATAATAAAATAAGCTAAAAAATCTTTAAAAACTCCCCAATAATGATGATCTAAGTTGGTTTTTCCTCTGGTCCAAGTTCAGTTCTCATAGCGTTGGAAAATAGATAAATTGCTCACGTCATCATTTTTGTTATAACTATATATTAGGTTTATTGGAGACTTTGGTTTTAGTGGAATCATTTAGAATCATATAAAAAAAATTACAAATCCAACTCAAATTAACACGCGCCATTAGAGCCTGAAAATAGAGACTGAAAATTTAGTCGCTAAAATAGAGACTGAAATAAGACTGAAATATAACTAATTTGTGCTACTGTTAATGCAGTCTTTACTGAGTCGCTATTTTAAGACTGAAAGAAATAGTCTCTATTTAGTCTCAAAATTGAAACTAAATAGCGACTAAGACTTTTGTCTCAATTATTCAGTCGCAATTTAGTTCCAATGAGATAGGTTAACACATTTTTTTTGCTTGTGTAACTAAAAAATATGAGACTGATCATTCAGTCTCAATTTAGTGCAGAGGTAATACTAATTTGAGACTGATGCTTTAGTCGCAAATTTCAGTCGTAATGTAGTCTCAATATATTAGGTACACACATTTTTTGTGCATGTGTAACTAAAAAATTTGAGACTAATCGTAAGCGGATCAAGTTTGTTATATTTCCTATCCATATACAACCCAACCGAAACATAAATGGCTGAATGTTTGTAAAGTCAATCCAAAAACAAATATCTCCGGAAACTACAGAGTTCATAAACCACTGTTACCGCGCTTCACCACTGAATACTTAAACATCAGGACCAGGGTTCGAATATGGTTTTGCTCAATTTTAAATTTTTTTAATAGAGACTGAATTGACACTGCAAAGCCCAGCCCAGCGACTGAATTGAGACTGCAAAGCCCAGCGACTGAATTGAGGCTATGGACATCAACGACTGAATTGAGACTGTGGACATCAATGACTAAACTGAGACTGCAAAGCCCAGCGACTGAATTTAGACTGTGGACATCAGCGACTGAATTGAGACTGTTGATGTAAAAAGAATTTTAAAAACATGGAGCCAGGATTTGAACCAGAGACCTCCGGGTATTGTATAGCTTTTGTGGTAGTCTGGTTACCACTAGGCTATCGGAGTCTTTCAAAATTTAGCTACGATGTCAAATATATATTGACTACTTATTTTCGGTGCGGGTTTAGACAAATTCTCAAAAACTGAAGGATAAGCAAAATTGACGGATAAGCAAAATTGACAAAAATAAACCTATTTCAAAGTACTAATGCTAATGCACACAGTACTACAAACTGTTCGTGCACTTTTTATTGACGAAATAAATATATTACTGTACTCGAGGATAAAAACGAGACATATTGTAATATCATCTAAGTAGTTCATATATATGTACAACTATGCGTTTGCACAAGAATCATTAAGAAACCAATTATAAGTCCTCATATTTGTGAAATAAGATGTGTAAACATCATTAAATATATCTAATTAAGTAATCGGAACAAATTTGTTTGGTTACAGTATTCAAAACCGATATTTTGTAGAATTAGTCTCTAATCGGTCTCAATTCTTAGAGACTGAATTGCGACTGATATAAACATTAGTCGCTAATCAGTCTCTGAGTAAATCAGTAGCAATTTAGTCTCTGACAATTAAGACTGATTAGAGATTGTTCTAATCAGTCTCATTATTTAGAGACTGATTAGCGACTAACGTGCATATCAGTCGCAATTCAGTCTCTAAAAATTGAGACTTATTAGAGACTAATTCTACACAATATCGGTTTTGAATACCGTAACCAAACAAATTTGTTCCGATTAGTCAATTAGATATATTTAATGATGTTTACATATCTTATTTCACAAATACGAGGACTTATAATTGGTTTCTTAATGGTTCTTGTGTAAACGCATAGTTGTACATATATATGAACTACTTACACGATATTTTAATATGTCTCGTTTTTATCGTCGAGTACCATAATATATTTATTTGGACAATTAAAAGTGTATGAACAACTTGTAGTATTGTGTGCATTAACATTAGTACTTTGAAATAGGTTTAATTTCGTCAATTTTGCTTATCCATCAATTTTTAAGAATTTGTCTAAACTCGCACCAAAAACAAGTAATTAATATACATTTGACACCGTGGCTAAATCTTGAAAGAGTCTGGTAGTCTAATGGTAACCGGACTACCACAAAAGCCATACAATACTCAGAGATCTCGGGTTCGAGTCCCAGCTCCATTTTTTTAGTTCTTGAAAACAGCGACTGAATAACGAATAAACATGTTTCAGTCACTATTTTTTGCCGTATTTATTTGGAGAAAACATTTGTTTTTCGCGGCAATTAATGATAAAAAATTAGCAACTAATTAGAGACTGATTATGCCGTCTCTGACTTTACTTTTTACATTTATCTTTCTTCTTCTTCGATGAAACTCGCAATTTCATTAGATTTTTTCGCAAACCTTCGATTTCCTCATGGTTTTTACTCGATTTTACACCCAAAGGAAGTCTAAATCATGTCTAACTCCGGCCGATCAAGATTAGCAAGAGGAGGTGGAAGATCCGGCCAAAATCTTCAATCACAATTCGACCATTTTCAGTCTCCAGCGATGCCATCTTCATCGGCGGTGAGGTTTCCTGTTGTTCGAGCACACGCCAATGGTTCTGGGCCTCCCAATTTCTTTGAGACTTCACCAAATGAAAACCAATCCTCTCCAAACATGGATGAAGGTTTTTCTTCACAACAAGACCATCAACCACCTCAATTAACTCTAGAAGACTTTCTCAATGATGAAACTCGAGCAACAGATCTTTCCAAGTTGGATCCTTATCCCACAATAGACACAATTTGGTGAGATATTTTTCCTGAATTAATTATTTTGTAGGTTAATTACTATAAATTTGGTTAGATTAGGTGGTAGATTAGGTTGTTGGAATTTATAATTGGTAGATTAGCAATTTTTGTGGATATATATGAATTTTATGGAATTAACATGTACTATATAGGTTTTAAAAACTAATTATTATGATTGTGTTATGCATTTTAGGTAATCATTAAATTATTATAGAATTTATGCACAACTTTTAATAACCATAATGATTTTTTTTTTGAATTTTTAAAAGTTTTTCTGATTTCTGGTGAATTTTATGAATTTTGATGAGTTTTTATGAATTTTTATGAATATTTTAAGATTGTTACATGAACTTTGGTGTGTTTTGGTGAGTTTTTATAAAGGTTTGTATGATTTTTGTTAGATTTTTATTATTTTTTAGAAGTTATGAATTTTTGATATTTTTATAAAATGTTTATAAGTTTTTCTATGAAATTATAGGATTTTTTAGAATTTTTTCTATTTATATGAATTTTATAAAAATCTATTGGAATATTTATGAATTTTATTATATTTATATGAATTTTCTAGAATTTTATTTAAAATTTTAATAAATTTTATTGTACTTATAATAATTTTATAGAATTTTATTTGGTACTTTTATGAATTTTATTGTGGTTTTTCAGGTTTGATCGAGACAAATTTAGTAAAATTGCTACACATGTTGACAATATTATCAGGGACGGATGCAAAAACGTCTATGATTTTGTTTTACTTTTAATTTCATTTGAACATTTTATGCTTTTCAAGTACTCGATTTGACTATTTGGTTTCGGTTTATTATTTTATTTCTTTCCGAAAACAAAAATTTTATCTAAAATTTTAAGTTTAATGATTTAATAATTATGTAATTTAGAAAAAATAATAATTATACATTTTACATAAACAATTTTTGAGACTAATATGATATTGAATTTTGGGATTAATCTGCGACTAAATTTTGAGAATAATTAGCGATTAAATTATTTGAGACTAATTTGAGACTAACATTTTGTGACTAATCAGCGATTGATAATTTGAGAATAATCAGTGACTAATGCATTGAAACTAATTTGCGACTAAATATTTGAGACTAATCAGCGACTGAATAATTGAGCCTAATCTGAGACTAACATTTTGAGACTAATTAGCGACTAATGGTTTGAGACTAATCAGCGATTGAATGTTTGAGACTAATCAGCGACTAACTCATTGAGACTAATTAGCGATTAAAATGTTGAGACTAATCAGCGACTGAGTGTTCAATCTCAGATGAGTCGCAAATAGCTACTAATTGCATTAGTCTTGATTCAGTCTCAATTTTTGGAGTGATATATCCCGTCTCGAATCAGTCTCAAAATTGCGACAAAACAACGACTACATGAATTAGAGACTAAGTTTTTGCGACTGATTTGAGACTGATAGTGTAGTCTCAACGGACGAGTTTTTTTGTAGTGTAAATAAGAACCATTACCAACGCTTAAAGCGCCATCAAATAATTATTTTAAAAAAAAATCTTAATAGTTTATGTTTTTTAAGTGGTATAAAACAGAATAAGAAAATTTGGTTTATTGATTAAATCGCATATACAAAATATAACATAATCATATTTTTGTTTTCCTTACGCAATTTGTATGTTCTGGTTAATAACGTATTTACTATTTGCTTGTTGTGATTTATAGAATTATTGATTTTTATAACATCTTATAGACTATAATTGTGTAAAAGTGTAACTACTGGATAATTTATAATTTGAGATCTAGATTGCTCTCATCTTTCAAATTATTTTGTTATTTTAGTAGCAACAAGTAGTTTATTTGTTAACCTTAGAGCATCTTCAATCATGGGATATTAATCAGAGATTCTTCATCATAAATAATAATATTTTAACTAAAAATTAGTTTTTTATTGAATAATTTTTTCTCATATGATAATATGTGGTTTTAGAGTCTCTTAAAATTTAAAATGAGTTTCTTAAAGTTCTTAAACAATAACCCCAAATTATTCTCTCTCATACTTTTTTATTTTTTATTATTTTAAAATCTTAAGAATCCCTCCTAAATATCCCTCGTTGGAGGTGCTCTTACTATAGTTGGATCGACAAGGCATGATCCATAACCAAAGCACAAAATCTAAATTCCCTTATTTCTTCTCCTTGCACCTGGGAAAAATCGAACCCAAGTGCCTGAGGATTTCTAAAGTGACCACTAACATTGTGCCACATGTCCTCAGCGCAACAAGTATATTTTGATGTTTGAATAGTAGATTATAGATAAAAAAAATTAATGAAGAAGTGATTTGTATTTCTCATCTGATGATAAAATAGTTACTATACCATTGATTATTTACATCAATATGACACAACTTTAAATTTTTAAATTTCTTATAATCATTTTCCATTTAAAATAATGTTTTATTATTACAAATATGAAATACATTTGTTTAATATTAGGAGTAAAGAGAGAAAAAAAAAAGTTTTGTATGCATTAGAAAATTTTGCTATCATTTGAAGAGTTTGTTCAATTCTCTCAACACAACAAAAGCAAGTAAGCTGCTTCTCAACCTTAGTATCAAACATTCCATTTGTACCTCGATCGTTTTATCAAACCAACAAAATGAGAACCTATTTGTGTCGGATAATCTCTCTATAAATCAAAAAGAAAGAAAATTGTTAACTTATGATTCTTTTGCTTCCACGTTTCTTATTTGTCAAAAGCTTCTAGTTCTGCTCTTCTTCTTATTGTTAATCAAAGTTTCATAAAAATGGAGTTTCTAAACGACTAAGAAGAAGATGTGAAGTGAAGAAGAAGAGAGAAGTTAATGGAAGAGAGAGTGAGAAGAAATGGTTGTATAAATAATGAGAGAAATTGGGATTCAATAGTGGAGTAATTGAGATATTTGAAAACGACTATGAAATTTAATTATAAGTATATATAACTAAAGTCTAAAATGTTCTAAGATTCTCAAACTTTCTTTGTAAAATAAAGCCTTTAAAAACATTAATAACACTTTTCATAATTTCTCAGTCGTCTTTAATACTTTTTCAACGAATTCAAAATGCATTTACATTTTAAAAAGAAGAACATCCAGGGATTTCCACAACGTTCAAAATTATTATGAAAATATTTTAAGTAAATATATAATTTTGAAGAAAAAAAAACTTTTTTTGCCAAATTATTATGTAATATTTTTCTCTCGAAACTATGTAAATTATGTAGTCGTAAACACGTGATATAATTTAGAGTCCGTTCGATTATCATTCAAAATGTTACTTTTAATTTTCTCCATTAGAACATTTTTTGGCATATATAATCAATGTAGAGCCACCGTCCAATATTTGTCAATCTTATGAACTCATTATTCAATGATCAAACTCCATATTGGTGTCGAATTTGATGATTGACCTTTTTTGTTGCGACAAAAATCACCAAATAGAGTTGGAAAAATTGAACTCGTAGAGAGTGATGAGTGAAAACTTCTGGTTTTCGTCAGGCCGAGCATCCACCGTGAGTCTAAAGTCTTCCGCCTCCAGCGATCTTCTTGTTCGTCCCCCTCCTCTTCCCCCTGACCCACCTGATCTCTCTTCCACCATTTTCCCCCCTCTCCTTTCTCCAATTAATTCTTCTGTCAAATCTCCTAACTCTACTTCCGGCTTTGCTCTGATGGAGAAGTCGGACCCTACTACTCCTCTCTTAGACCATACTTCTAAGGATGTGGAGATGAACCAAGCAGAAAATAGTTCTCCACCTAGGGTAGAACCTGTTACAACTATGGAAGTCACAAATCCATCTTCTCACTGTAGCCCTAAAAATTTCACTATTCTCCAACCAAAAAATTCATCCCCGTTACTTTCAAACCCAGCTATTTCTCTCCCTCATTTCCCCAAAAATCCTCTCCCTACCCCCATTCAACCTTCTCCACCTCCTCAAAACCCCACTCCTACTTCTTCCCATATCCCTACCCAATCTACTCCCAACAATTCTTCTTGGGCTCAAAAGGCTCGTGAGCTTGGTGACAATTCTCTGGAACGTGTAGCTCCTATTACTATCTCTCTAATGGGAGTTCCGCAAGTAATTATCCCAGATGCTGTCTTTTACAAGGGTGCTGTGTCACATAAAGAATTTATCAGAGGTCAGTTTTTTGCAAAAATGCCAGACTATAAGCATATCCTAAGTGTATTAAGTCATATGTGGGGAAAAGGAAGAAAAATTGAGATTCACCTCAACCACATCAATAGATCAATGCTTGTTCGTATCCCAAATGACTACATCAGAGAAAAGGTGTTAGAAAAACGGTTGTGGTATGTTGGAACTGCAATGTTTCACGTTGTTGGTTGGTCCTCTGACTCCGCTCCTCCATCTCCTGACGTGTTGTCTATCCCCCTGTGGGCAACTCTTAGAGGAGTTCCTTTTGATCTTCGTACCAATGAAGGTCTCAGCTATGTGACTGGTTTATTGGGAGAACCCCTAGAAATTGATGACTACACAAAGAACTTGACTAATATTGAGATTGCAAGAGTTAAAGTAGAAGCTCATCTGACTAAACCCCTACCTCAAGCTGTGGAATTAGTCAAACAGGATGGTGAGATTATCCCAGTCGAGGTTACCTATCCATGGACCCCTCTATCTTGTTCTCATTGTAAGAAATTTGGTCACATCTTAAAGGACTGTCTTTGGACTACTACTACGTGGAAAAAGAAAGAGCCTACAAATAAATCAAGTTCTGATCCTCCAGTTGTGTCCTCTGAAACAGTTTTACCTGCAGTATTAGACCCCTCTGCTCCCATTTCTCCCATTTCATTACCAGTTCCAGATTCTTCGGTTAACCCCTCTTCACTTATAGTCCCCTCTCCTGTAGTTGATCCAGATCCTGCTTCCATGGCAGCACTGAATCCCCTAACTACCATTAATCCTACTACTTTAAATAGCTTGCCTTCAACCTCAATCTCCCTTACCATTCAAACCATTCCACCTCCCCCAAATATTATAACCCCTCCCCCAATTATCCATTCTCAGTTGTCTCCGCCCCTTCCCAACCCATCCTTAAATACTCCCACTGCCTTACCAGAACCTCTCCGTGTTGGCTCTCCAAAAGACTCTCCTTTAATCCTCACTACTTTAGCCTCTGATGCTACTATGGTTTTTGCTCTGCCATCACATTTACCCCCTCAAAAAATCGTCCCCAACAAAAAAATCCACTCTAAAATTCCCTCCTAACCATTTTAACCCGTTCATTCTTTTGCCACTTTCTCCTTCATCCACGAGTGCCTCTCCTGTAGGCTCCCTTCCTAAAGAAGATGTGTCTCTGCCTCCTCCATCTTTATGAATACGAAGATGTTTTTTTGGAACGTCCGTGGTCTGAATTGCCCGGACAAGCAGTACTCTTTACGGCAATGGCTGCTACTAAATCAACCTCTTTTTGGTGCTTTGCTTGAAACTCATATAAAAGGATCAAGCATGGATTTTGTAATGAATAATGTATGTAATGGTTGGAATTTTACATCCAATCATACATCGGATAATAATGGCAGAATAGTCCTAATTTGGAAGCTACCTCTTCAAATAAATGTGTTGCATCAATCCAGCCAATCTCTTACCTGTATCATCCAATTTCCATGTCAAAGGAGAATTATCTATACGGTAGTTTATGCATCTAATCTGCCTGAAGAGCGAAGTGATCTAGGGGTATCCCTCCTGTACCTTCACAACTACTACAACCTGGGCTCCACTCCTTGGATAGTAGGGGGTGACCTCAATCAAATTACCCACTTTGCGGAGCATTCTGATCCAAATGTTTGCTCTTTTACTTCAACGATGTTGGAGCTGAGAGATTGTCTTTCTGAGTTGGATCTATTTGACTTAAGATTCACTGGTCCTCTTTATACTTGGTCTAATCACCAGCCATCTAATCCCATTGCAAAAAAGCTTGACAGGCTTCTGGTTAATCAACAATGGATCTCTGCATTCCCTAACAGCTCCAACTCCTTTCTCCCTCCAGAAATATCTGACCATTGCTCGAGCCTCCTAGACACTTCTATAACCATCCCAAAATCTGGTACAAGACCCTTTAAGTTCTTCAACTACCTCACCAAACACATCGTGTTTGTCCCAACTCTTGAAGATGCTTGGACTCACGCTGGATGCTATGCGTCGACTCTGGCTGCTCTCTGCCACAAGCTAAAAATAATAAAAAAGGACTTAAAATCATTAAACCGAGAGAACTTTTCAAATATCCAGCAGAGAGTTAGTGAGACTAATGTTTCTCTTAAATCTATGCAGGTACTAGCACTTCAACAACCAACAGAGGAGCATTTTACTCTAGAACGTGAACTTCATGATAAGTGGAATTTCCTGCGTTCTATAGAGGAGGCTTATTTTAAGCAAAAATCACGAATCAATTGGCTGAAGGAGGGGGATCAGAATACAAATTATTTCCATCGTGTTACTCAAGTTCGATCATCCAATAACTCCATTAAATCTTTTACTCTCTCCAACGGCAAAATTGTCTCAGACCCATTACAGATGAGCACACTTGCTATAGACCACTTTATGTCTGTCCTGGCCCCAACATCTGTTCCCTGTTAGTCTTCTCTCAGATGGATATCCAGCTACTCTTGTCCAGAAACTCTGCAACTAGCAATGGCAAAAATACCAGACTCTTCAGAAATTAAGAAGGTGCTATGGAAACTGAACCCAAATAAAACTCCTGGTCCAGACGGTCTTACTGGGGGATTTTTTAAGGCTGCATGGAATACTTTAGGTCCTGAGGTGACTGACTCCATCATGAACTTCTTCCACTCAGGTTTTCTTCCATTATCCACCAACTCTACATGCTTGACTCTTGTTCCTAAAAGGATAGGAGCTTCATCCATCAGTGATTATCGCCCTATCTCCTGTTGTAACACCATTTATAAAGTGATATCCAAGCTACTCGTCCGCCGCCTAAAGCCAGCTCTTCCGGACTTAATCCTACACAATCAAACAGCTTTTATAAAAGGAAGATTGCTAATTGAAAATACTTTGCTGGCAGCAGAAATAGTTAATGGATACCATAAAGACAACGAGCCAAAAAGAGTGACAATAAAGGTGGATATTGCTAAAGCCTTCGACACTCTAAATTGGGATTTCCTCTTTCAGTGCTTAACAAGACTATCACTCCCTAACCAATTGATAAGATGGCTGCAAGCTTGCATCTGCACTCCAACCTTTTCTATAGGATACAATGGACAAGTACATGGCTATTTCAAAGGAAAGAGAGGCCTCCATTAGGGAGATCCTCTCTCTCCATATCTCTTTGTTATAGCCATGAACCACCTCTCTCTAATGCTAAACCAAGCTGCAGAAGAAGGAAAATTCCAGTATCACTACAAGTGTAAAAATTCCAAGCTTACTCATCTCTATTTTGCAGACGACTTATTAATCTTTGTGGAAGGCTCAATTCATTCTATCCAATCTGTTCTGCACATCTTGAAAGAATTTGAATCCTCTTTTGGTTTGGTAGTGAGTGTTGCTAAAACATCTTTCTTTTGCTCTAGCTTATCTTGTGAGGAAGAAGATCACCTAGCCTCAGTCACAGGTCTGACCCGCGGCTCTCTACCCATCCGATACTTAGGAGTTCCTCTCTGCTCAAGAAAACCATCACTGTCAGATTGTGATCCCCTACTTCAACAAATCAAATCAAAAATTTCTACCTGGAGTGCAAAGGCCCTCTCTTTTGCAGGTCGACTTCTACTCATAAAGACCGTGGTGGCAGGCATTACTAACTTCTGGTCCACTGCATTTATCCTGCCAAAAGCTGCTATCAGCAAGATCAACTCTCTTTGTAGTGCTTTCTTGTGGAAAGGTCACCTTGAAGGGCATCATTCGGCAAGAGTAGCTTGGAAATCAATCACAGTCACTAAAGAGGAAGGAGGCTTGGGCATACAAGATTTATTTACCTGGAACAAAGCTTGTTCCCTTCGGTTAATCTGGTTGCTTTTCTTCAGCTCTGGTTCGATATGGGTTGCTTGGATCAAGAAAGAGTTCTTGAATAACCATCTAAACAGCTTCTGGTCCCTGAAAGAAAAACAAAAGCATTCTTGGCTTTTTAAAAAACTTCTAAGGCTCAGAGACGTCATATATCCTTGGATCAAAACCAGTATTGGAAATGGGAAAAATTGCTCATTTTGGAGAGACAATTGGAGCCCTTTTGGTGCTCTTACCAACTACCTACACACTCAATCGGCTTCTCTTAGAGGAATTCCAGCGAAATCAACACTACATGATCTATATGCTAATGGTTCCTGGTCACTTCCTCTAGCTCGTTCAAATGAACAGGTTAATCTTTATACATTCCTAACAACTGTTCAGCTTACTACAGAAGAGGACTCTTATATCTGGTGCCCAGAGGATAAGCCAACTTTGAAATTCTATACTGGAAGAATCTACAATCTCCTAAGAGAATGTCTGCCGTTGGTTACCTGGAAAACTGTTGTTTGAAACTCTAGAGGCATCCCTAAACATAGTTTCCTTACCTGGCTTTTTGTCCTTAACCGCTGTCCAACAATGGACCGTCTTTTGAGTTGGGGCTTGGCGATCAATCCAATTTGCATGCTCTGTAACTCGTCTAATGAGAGCCGTGACCACTTATTTTTTTACTGTTCTTTCTCTTGGTCAATCTGGAGAGCGACTGGAGTTCGTTGCTTGCTTTCCCCCTCCAGAAGTTGGGATCAATCCTTGCAACAACTCATATCACCTCAGGGGCCAAAAGCTAAAAAAATTCTCTCTGCTCTAGCTTTTCAATGCTCGATCTACACCATTTGGCAAGAGCGTAATAATAGGGTGCACAATCAGGTTTTCTCCTCCTCATCCTCTCTACTCTCAAGAATGGACTCAACTCTCAGGAACAAAATTTCAAGTTTTCGTGATCAAAATCCCAGGCTCTCTTCTTAAATGTTCCAGATCTGGATAAAGACTGCACCGTCCTCATCTAATAGCCTTCAAACTTCTTCTCCATCGCTGGTC